>PVJH01018762.1:0-44575 GCA_004026705.1 Nesogale talazaci
ATCTTTTGAAGCCGAGCACCATCAGTTTTCTTCACCACAATTGCTTATGCACACCTTTGTCTTCAGTGATCATATCACAAAGGTTGGCATGCAATGATATGATTTTTGTTCTTTGATGTCTGATAACTACTTCAATTTATACCTCATGGTCACACAGGCTGGTGTGTTTCTTCCATGTGGACTTTGTTGTTTCTGAACTAGATGGCCACTTGTTTACCTTCAAGCCTTCAAGACCCCAGATGCTATATCTATTGATAGTCGGGCACCATCAGCTTTCTTCACCACTTTTGCTTATGCACACATTTATCTTCAGTGATTATGTTGGGAAAGTGAGCATCAAGGAATACCAATTTAAAGGAGCAAAGTGTTTTTTGCATTAAGGAGTACTTGAGTAAAGTCCAATGTCCACCTACTGCCTTAATGCTAACCCGATAAGTATATGCATGTAGATCTATTTCCCCATCATCATATATAAATATATTTACCTATGTTCATGCCTGTACTTAGACCTCTGTAAATGTTCTTTGCTTCCCAGTTTTTTCCTCTATTTCCTTTTACTTTTCTCTTATCCCACCATCATTATCATCCTTCATTTGGGTTTCAGTAATTTCTCTTGGTTGCGTTCCTTTTGATCAATCCCTATCAGGCCTCTTCCATCCACCTTGCCTTTGATTTTGGATCACTTGTTGTTCCCTTGTCCTTGGAATGGTCAACACCACCTCCTTCCCCCCACCTCCTCATCTCCCATGCCTCTCCCCCACCCCCACTCCTGGAACCAAAAGCCCCAATGTTTTCTTCTATAGACTGTGCATCCAGCTTGTCTTATCTAGATAGACTGGTAGGGATAATAATATGTACAGAAAAACACAAGATATCACAAGGTGAAGCAACAAAAGAAAACAAAAGGATGAAGACAACAAAAAAACTAATGTCTGGAAAAATATATAAATACGTTAAATAATAAAAACAACAACAACAAAAGTAAAACCTGCAAATTGTTCAAGGCCTGTTCATTGACCTCCAGGAATGTCTCCTGGTTTAGTCAGGTGGGGTGCCACATCCTGGTCCAAAGATATATCCTTGGCACTCCCTTGGGAACTCCATGCTCTGCCCCTCCTGCTGCTCTGTTGCATGCCCTTACCTCGGTGTGGTGGTGTCAGACCAGTGCACTCATGACTCCGCTTTTCTAGTGTTGTCCCTGTAGGGCCTTAGGTCAGCAAGGGACGCTGTATTTCATAGTAGGCCTGGCCATATTGTCCTCTCTGTTCAATGGCTGTTCTGAGTGGGGAGATCATCTTTGAGGCTCGATGGACCAGGATGTACTCCACTCTCTCTTCCTCCCCCTTCATTTGCTCTCATGTACTCTGGTCAGACATGTCCCTCTCCCTGCACTGCAGCCTCAGTGCTGACCTTCAAAGAGAATGTTTTGATTAGTCTCTTTTTATTTAAATGTTTCCATAAAAAATCTTATAATTGGTATATATTTGTTGGGTCTATCACCCTCTAAATTGTTAGTCAAGTAGGTGCCTTAGTTGCCTAGCACTACTGTAACAGAAATACTAATGTCGATGGTCTTACTATTTTATTTTCTCGGTGTTGGAGGCTAGAAATCCAAATTTAGAATGAAGTCACAGGGAGACTTTCTTTCTCTCTTGCTTCTGGAATGATGTTCTTGTATGCTTTCAACATCTATTAGTCTAGCATCCTTAGCCATAGCCAATCTTCTTGGCACAGACCTTCTTCCATTAGTTCTAAGTGGGTCATATACAGGGCCTTGTATCTAGTAGACACACTATGCTCTTAGCTTTCCTTTTTTGGTAATAATAGGTATCTATCGAACTATCTGCTGGTTATTCTCTTCTTTTATCTCTTTTAAGATACAAGGTGTCATAGTCCATAACCCAGGGAAAATTCCCTTACATTGGACCAGGATAGTGAAGAGATTAAAGGTGCCACACCCCACCATTATATCAGATCACATGGGATCATTGCCACATTTTATAACTATCAAGTCACAGAAAATATGGCCAGACCAAACTGATATATATTGTAGGAACATAACTAAATGGCAGCCAGCTAATTTCAATGGTAGAATTCTGTCCCTCCAAAAGGTATAATTTCAGTCAGTACACCTCAAGTGCAGGGAAATCTTATACATGGTTACAATACTGCAAAGTCTTAGAGAGTTTCCAAATAAGACAAACTAGGAAAAAGATACATTCCCTATGGGTCATATAATCCAATATTCCTCATGCATTAGGGATGATACCACAGCAGGTAACAGCAATAACAGATTTACAGGAGAATTCTACACTGCCATTCATCTCACCTGTTGTTTTTATGGACCTAGGTACATGCATATAATGGAGTAGATCTCTGTTTTATAGGGTTTTCTACACTATAATCTGCCCAAGTGCAGCTCTTCAAGTCTTTCTCCTCAACAAACTCTTGTGTTAGCAGCTGAGTATTTAATCATTGTATTATAAGAGCACCCTAGTCTCTACCTATCCAAAGATATATTGCATATTCCTATAAAAATCCAAGGACACAGCTGCTCAGTATTGTATTTCTCCTTTTAAAGGAAGATATTGCTGTCTGTGGACATGCTGACTACCTACCTCAACAACTCATTTTACTTCTTCCCACTTAAATTTATACAAGAGACACCATTTTCTCTTTCATTTCATTGAGTTCTCCTTTGATTATTGAACGAATGGGACCAAAATAAAAGAGAATAGAGATTGTTTTCTAAAATATTTGGAATATAGTTTTTAGACTCAGCAAAGAAAAGAAATCTTGGGAATGTGCAGTTGAAAAAGGCAGGTAGTTCAAAGTAGGGAGATGAAGAGACAGTGGAAGTGCTTGCTCACCTAGAGTAAGTGGTAATACAGACTACAGCTTTTAACATCTTTGAGTACACGGAAAACTTCAGAGTTAATCCACTGATAAGTTAAAACAAAAATTATCTGCCACTAATTTTAGTTTGGTGAGTGTGTTAGGCAGGATTCACTAGAGAAACAAAGCCTGTAAACTTATGATTATATGTAGTTAGCTAGCTAGATGTATGCAGCAAGAAGGAATATAGCAACTAATTAGTCCACATAGTACAGAAGGCTCCATCCAACTCAATTTTGTGCAACAGTTAATATCCTTCAACTGGATGTCCTTCAACTTACGTGGGCTGCCAGGTCCAAGGTCAAGGAAGCAGACAGGAGAATCTTCCCTCTGGTAAGGCAGCCAGAGTCTTCCAGAAGGCAAGAGTCATCAAAGTGAGTGAGCACCAGTCAATAGCTCAGCAACTTATTGAAGCAGGCCCTGATGGGATCTCAAAATCAAGCAATGTAACAGGATCCACCATCTTCAAACTCAAGTAATGTATGCACCATCAGTGTGGTAAAGCAGGACCTGAAGGAGTCTCGAGCTCTAGCTACATGATCCACGGGATGGTTTGGCCCACAGTGGTGTAGCACACAGACTGAGGGAGAGAACTAGCTAAAGCAGCAGCATGTTGGTCTGGTAACCAGGGAGTAAGAGAGAGAGGGGATGCTGGCAGTCTTCATCTAGGTCACTCTCCAATCAAGCTGCAAACTGATTAATCTTCACCCCCATGTTCCTATTGGCCTAGTTAGCACGATAACCTATCAGAGTGAGTAAAGCAACCAGCTTAAGCTAAACCTGGGAAAATTGCACTCATTCTTGACCTTACTCACTCCCTTGAATATCACACTTTATTTTCATCATATCATAGTTGACTATGTAATGCATTCTTCATTGCTGCAGTATTTCTAGCCCAAGTCTGTATATGGCATGAGAGTGGAGATTTGGTTAGTTATCCTCTGAATTATGCTCCCACTAGAAAAGGTCATGGTACTGAGTAGGGCTCTCAATGAAATTTATTGAGTGAATTAAAAAAAATAAGACCAACAAATAATTCTATCTTTTTGCAAAGCACTTCCTGATTTTTAAAGTATAATAAATCTCCCTACTTTGCTCCATTCAAACTTATAATTCATTCAAACTTTCAATGAATATTTATCCTTTTATTAATTTATTCTTTCATCCAACAAACATTCCTTGACCTTTTTTTGTGTAATAAGCATAGAGTGAGGTCTTAAAAGCCTCTAAGCTTACATAAATCTATGCTGTCACCTTATAAGTTAGAGGAAAAGTCCAGGGCTATGATAGAAATGAGGACAGGCTCTTATGCGAAAGCATAGGAAGATCTCTTAATCCAGCCTTTCAGTAGCTGAAGGTCTCTCTCTCTCTTTACACAGTTTCATTCTTTAAAAGAAATTTTTAATTGTTTTATTAGGAGCTTTTATAGCTCTTATAACATTTGATACATCCTTTGGGTCAAGCATATTTCTACATATATTGCCATCATCTTTTTCAAAGCATCTTTCTACTTGAGCCCTTGGTATCCACTTCTCATTTTCCTCCACCTTCTCCACCCTCTCTCATGAACCCTTTGTAATTTATGGATTATTATTATCAGGAAAGGTTTCTTAGAGAAAATATCGTTGAAACTGAGATCTGAATAATGAGGAGAAAGGAATTCTATTTCCAAAAGAAGAAATAACATTTTCAAAGAGAGTTTTTTCTTTCCAAAGAAAATATGGCTCATGTTGGGAACTAAATCACACATCTGACAAATCCAGCAAGTATACAATAGCCTACATACATTAAAACAAAACAATAGAAAAATAAACTCAGTCCCTTCGATGCAATTCTGTCTAAAAAATGTATGTATTACTCGCTCATTAAATGTTTCTATACATGGTTGCACAGTCCCCCACTTATAAGGAAGCTAATTATATAAACTAGAAAATCATTCATGAATTTCCCTTACTCTGCCATGGGTATAATATTGTTTTCTCCTGTTGCATCAGTCCATGGCTGAAGTGGCGTTGATGCATGTTTTTGTTGTTAGGGACAACAAAAGTTGGTTCTAACTCAGAGCAACCCTAAATACTGCAGAACCAAACACTGGACAGGCCTGCATAACCTCACAGCCAGGAGCCAGCGCTCTATGTGAACCCACTGGTGTCCCTGCCGTGCCATCCATCTCACAGAGGTTCTCTCTCTATCTTGATGACTCTCTCTTCTACCAAACACAATGTTCTCCCCTATCAGCTGGTCCCTTCTGATCACATGGCCAAAGTATAGAAGATAAAGTCCTACCACTCTTGTTTCTAAGCACCTTTCTGACTGTTCTTATTCCATGGCAGATTTGTTCATTCTTTTGACAGTCTGTGGTACTTTGAATATTGTTCAGCAGCAGCAGCATTTAAATGCATTAACTTCAGGCTGTCCCATGCTAGTTCATAGAAAATAACTTGGGATGATTCCTTGGTCATCATAATTCACGGTTGATTTCTCTCTGTTCTTTGTAATTTTCAGTCAACTCCCATATGTTCAATAGTTTCAGTATGAACCTGTCACAAAAGAGATTCACTGCCCACCTTAAGTTCAAAGGGGTAGTATAAAAGCTATACAAATATTTCACATCTCAATCTGTAAGAAAAATGCACACGCTTGTACTCTGGGTGCACAGGAAGTTCATTAGAGTCAGAAGAAGGGCCAGACACTACTGAGACAATAAAAAGATATACAAAATAAATGACTTAGTACTTACTTCACACTGAACCAAAACACTACTGAACAGAATAGGACCCTAATATGAGCAAGCAATCCTGAATATTCTTTAGCATTCTAGCCAGATGGAAATCTCATATCCACAACCTTTTCTCATTTTTCCCTTCTCTTTCCCCTTGCTGCCTACCCCCATAGCAAATATAAAATCTAAGGCTGAAATTAATTTTATTTAGTTGTCACTCATTTTTAAGAGTGAAATTGTAAATAAAAGCTGGAATCCTTTGTTTTCCTTGAAGAAGAAGGAAGAAACGGTAGGTACCATGAGTTCCACACTTTCTTTGATGATCAGTCAGATTTGAGAAGCAGTGTACACTGCCTGATTCTCTTCACTCCCTGCTATTACACATGCCCTCCTCCATGTGTTTACACTATCTGGTCTCTAAAGTTTTTGAGTTTGAGCTCTTGGATTTCTCTGTATTTTTCTTCTTCATCCAACACTCATTATTATCTCTTAGGGTCCTTCTCCTTACTAAACCATTATCCCTGTGATAGTTCAATTCGGTTTTTGAATTTACCAAAGCCTATAATGGTTGCTCAATCAATATTTAATAATGCAATAGAAGGGTAGAATGGTGCAGGGACTGGTGCAAATGTCAGAACATCTGTCTTTGAAACCTTAGTTTTTTTTTTCTACTAACACACGCTATAACCTTCAGTAAGATACACATGCTCAGTCTCCATGCTTCTAAAAGTAGGGGAATTATCTTGTATGATCTTAGCATGCTTTTCACTATAAAACTAGACTTGCTGAGTTTTTCCAATGCTAATATATATGTTGTAAGGAGACCTGGTGGTGTAGAGACAGCGTGTTGGGCTGCGATCCTCGGAGTTGGTAGCTTGAAACCACCAGGCCCTACGTGGGAGAAAGGCAGACCTTTCTGCTGCCACAAACAGTCCCAGGCTTGGAAACCCACGGGGCAGTCAATATGAGTCAGTATTGACTCGATGGCAGTGATTTTGGCATTCTTTTCTCTTTTTTTAACTGGATTATTCTGTTTCTATAAATTTGTCAAATGGGGTATGAAATCCCAACCCCTTTCCTCATTTACTAGTGGGAAATTATTCTGATTATAGTTCTGCAGAGGCAGGCAAGACACTATGTCAAGGAAAATAATATGTGGCACATTGTGAATGAGATTTTAAATCCAATCTTCTTAGACAGCATTTTTCTTTGATGCGCTGTTATCTCCATCCGCCTCGCAGGGCTCCTTTTCAGATGTGATTTCGTGTTAATAATGTGGTAGTTCTCAAACGGATCTGCCTTGACGTCAGGCTGCACAAAGGGAAAGAGTGCAGGCACCGGGGGGTGTACATAAGACAGAATTTGCCCAGTCACACATTCCTTGATTTCCTGCAGAGCTGTGGAAATTCTGGTGAATCCTTGAAAGATCAACAATAATGATTGTGCTATGTCCTTCTTTATTCCCAGCAGGGCTGTCAGGATTTGAACAGTAGTTCTCTGCAATAGAGGCAACTTGAGGGAGACTGAGAACCCTGGCTTCTTAAGGAATCTCAAGACAATTTCATGAGAAGTGTCTCTCTTCCATGCGTTGGCCTCAGCCTGGATAGCTCAACAAAATGAGGCCATTGTTATCATTAAAATGTGTCAGCAAAGGGCTATCAATCCTACTGGAGCTTTTTAAAAGATAAGACTACTTTAGAATTAGAATTGCTTAAAAAATTGCCATTTAGACAGTTACTGTTAATTTCATATGCAAGCCTGTGGTGGACATACAGAATGAAGGGGTAGAGTCTAGTCTGTCGATCAGGTCAGAGCCAATGAAGCCTTTGTGTGGGCATGGCCTTCTCCTGAGGATTCTGGAAACTCTCACATCTTCTTGGAGGCTGGAGGCACTCTCTCTCCCTTGTCTTCCCACACCCTTGGAGACTCTCTACTGGCAAGACTGACTCCCTGCTACACATTTCTGAAAAGAAGCCTTATGAAGTTGCCCTGAGGCAGTCAGAGTTTCAGAGCTGAAGGAACCATGTGGAGACCCCTGGCAGCACTGAGAGGCTTACAACGCCACTGGATCCACAAAGCTTCCAACCCACTGGCCTGTGATCTTCCTGCATTTGATGTCATTTAATGTGTTTCATGAGACTGAAGAGGACCTTATAGATTGGTAGCGGAAATATGGGCTTATATCAGACTTATGGACTTGATCTGGATTAGGCTGGGACATTTTCTTAATATTCTCACTATTCAACAGTTCTTTTATATAAAGTTCTTTCCTATACACATATAAATGTGTATGGATTTCTCTCTATAATCTACCCAGACTCACACAATGCCCACAATACACATAATGTTGAATAGCATACTTGGCATCTTTCTCTTACCTGTCAACATCCTAATATTCTTGAGGGATATCAGCTCTATTCTCCTGTATATGATTTTGGTAACATGGCAAATGTCGGTGTTAGAAGGAAATACTTATTTTTCTGTTTTTATCTTTTTTTTTTTAACAGAACAGTGTTTCTCAGAATCAGGACTACTGCTATTTGGGGCCCAACAACATTGAGGTGTGTGTGTGTGTGTGTATGTGTGTGTGTGTGTAGCCAGGGAGTGGAAGGTGCCCTGCTCATTGAAAGAAGTTGAGTAGCATTCCTGCCCTGTACTCACTAGATGCCAGTAGCACCTTATGATGATTCGTTTTGTCAACTCAAGGAGGCTGAGGTACCAGTGGTTTGATCCAACACTAGCCTAGATGTTGCGGTGAATATATTTTGTAGAAGTGATGAATATTTACAATCAGTTGACTTTAAATAAGCATTACTTTTGATAATGTGAGTGGCCTCTTGTAGTCATCTAAGTCTGTAAGAGCAAAAGCTGAGTTTTCCAGGAGAAGAAAGAATTCTGTCCCAAAATGTTAACACCAAAATCTCACCTAAGTTCTCAACCTTTCTGCCTCCATTATGGATTTCAGACTTTGGAGGTTTCCTTATTATGTGAGTCAATTCCACAAGATAAATCATATAGCAAGGGAGCTTAAAAAATTGATGGGGAAATTAAAACACAATGAGATTTCGCCACAAAATTTATGAAGTCCATTCATAAATGTGAGCTTTGGGAAGCCCCAAAGTGCTTTCTCTAGGGTTCCAATTCATACCTGCATGGACTTATTTCAAACAAAACTGGATTAGATCAATCTCTTTCATCAGTGGATGGCTGAAGACAATTTCCCTCAGGAATACACTGATCTTAATCTCACTAAAGCACATGCAAAATAGAATGCTTAGTGAAAACAATGGTTCTGAAGGGGATCCTTAGGACCACCTAAATGCAAGGCAAAGAGAGTAACTCAGTGGGTCATGGTAGCCCATGTGGGGATATCCCAAAAGAACACAGGGCAATCGTGGAGTCTGATTACGAGGAAGTTTTAAGAAATTTATAAAATATATTCATGGGTGAGATAAAAATCTATGAAGTTGTACCCAATACTACACCACCACCCCCTACCCCCATTAAGACAAAGTCCCTGCTCATTCTTCAAGAGCAGTAAGCGTATTCTATAGTGATTCTTTGAGAAATCTTAGTTCAGCCACTATCAGCCTTGATAGTATCTCTTCTTACTTATTTTTGTTCCCCCAACCCCCAAAACTTTGAAAGATAACAATAGTTTGTGTCCGCTAAGTATGCCCAAACTGCCATTCTGAGATGGTAGAGATCAAAAAACACATAATACTTTGGGGAAAAGTTAGAGAGCTGTGAATATCATGACCAGAAGTATAGAGGCCTTGATGGATGATATTTCCAGAAAAAAATATCTTCCTATTTTGTTTACTAAAAAGGTCTATAATTTTGCAACAATGTATTTTGATTTGCCTACATGTATATTGTTCGTGCACATACTTGTGTGTATGTACATAGAATAGGAGACTTGAAGAAGGTTGTGGAGAACCTTGACTGATACACACACTTTAAATTTTGACCAGGCAACATATCCCTAGATATTGACAAATGTACCATGGGCTGCAGATGGGGGCAAACGTTCTCCATAATGGAAACTATTCGTGTTGTGCAGCTGCCTGAAAATACAATTGTAGGTCTTTTAGGAAGATGAATGATATATAGAGTTATGACACGGAACGGTGGCACCAGAGGAGGAGCCTAGATGGCAGGCAGCAGAGGCAGCAGTAGAAAGAGCTCAAGATTGAGTCCTTGGCTTCTGAACCAGTGAAATTCATAAAGCTTAATGGATTCATTCAAGAGACTTGCTTATGGAGTGGAAGACCTTAATCTAGGGACCTCAGTATGCTGATCTACAGAATAGAGCCAAGTGTTTTCTGGCTGGGGTTGAGGCTGATGGCAGAGTGGAGGCTCCTTTGGGCAGTTATCAACAATGCTTAAGGAGCTTTGTCACAGAAGGGCTAAGACAAAGGGGCCCTGTGGTTGAGAGGCCAAGGACTAGTGAGAGATGTGTCTACCTCATGGCTGAGAAGTCATATCTGGGAGCCTAACACTCTTTCCTAGAATTCCTGAGACATGTAACTGTATCAGTGGGATATCTATGGGAACCCTGCCTATCAAATTGACTGTTGTATGTCATGTACGCAATTATTAATGTCATAGAAGTCTTGGGAATGTAGAGGTGTGGGTTGCCAATAGTTAGGCCTACTCTCCCTCTTCAAGAACCTTCCTGCTATAGCAAAGCAAGCACTCTCCTCCTCTGCTTCTCATATAGCTTCTGTCTACCCAGCTGCTTTATGTAGTCTTTGGAAGGGCTGATTCCAAATTAATTAGGGTGTTGGGGTCAGGTAATCAATGAAGAATCATAATGCGCATTGCTGCATTGTCCGTCTTCTGTAAGGTTTTTTCTTCTGGGGAATTCCTGACTCTTTGTATTTTGTTTTATTTTTTAAGGCATTTGTCTTTGTAATTTGCTACGTATCCCTTCCTGTCAAATCTTGATCTGGGAAAGGCAGAAAGACCCCTTGTTTCATGTAAAACAGGTCATCTATTTATCTTCACACAGAGTGAGGGCCGCTGCTTCTGGTTGAAGACTTGTCTTTCTCTGGCTGGTCCTTTTTTCAAATCGCCAGATGAAACTTTTTGGGTGTGGATCTTGCATCAGATTTGTTGAACTTGGCATAGATTCTCATCCACTTTTAAAGAAACAAAAACAAAGATATGCTTTTCCCTCAGTGATAGAACACATCTTCATTCAAATTCTATATTTCAGTTGTCCTAATTCAGGGGTTTTCTTTTTGCTTAAATTCCACATAATAAAATTCTAAAAGTATGAGAAAGAATACTCTAAGAATCATGTGGGGTAAAAGAAAAAGAATCATGCAGGAGTGATGTCAGCCCAAGACCAGTTCCTCTGAGGTCAACCAGACCTGCACCCCTCAAACTTCATACCAAGCCCGATACCGGCACTTGGCTCTCAGGGGAGTCCTTTCATCTCTGCTGGGTTCAACAATACACTGCAACAGCCACACTGAAGTCAGACCACAGTCACAACTATGAGGGCTAGTGGGTAAGTTAACAAGTTGCAATCAGGATCAAAAATGCTGAAAATGAAGTTCTTTGGTCAAGGCAGCCATTCCCATAAGCGTGTCTGTTTGGGGTTCACCTGCAGAGTCTCTGCTCTGTTTGGACAATGCTTCAAGGCTGTTTTAGCAATACAAGGCTGAAGGACACGCCACTCTAATGCAGGTAACCATCACCCCCCAAATTTTCAGTTCTAGCTCTTTGGGTCTGCAACTCTAGCTTCCTCATTCAAGGGCTGGAGGTCTTCTACTCAGCAAGTGACCCTCACACCCAAAAGAATTGTGCTCTCTGAGCTACTGCCTCTGCTGTCAACACTACTTTGCCCTGCTTCTGCAGCTCTTCTACTGCCAGAGCTGTGTCTTCTGGACTGAGGATTCATTGAACAAGGATCTCAGGAACTACTTCTGGGATCAGGAACTAAGTGTATCCTCAGAGAATACAGTATGCTCTGCACTTAGGCTTCTGATGATATCTTTACTAGAAGCTTGGAGTTTTAGTGGTAGTTTATTTAATCATGTGTGTGTGTGTGTGTGTGTGTGTGTGTGTGTGTGTGTGTGTAACCTAGATAGCAGACAAAGCTGCATTATATGGCTTGTATTTAAGTTGTGCAGTTGACATTATACTAGTGTGAACTTCAGGTGGGTAATTTATAAAGTCTTGACTTTAAGTTCAAGGTAAAGGCAGGTCATCACAGCTCAAAGTGGCTTTTATCTTAGGTGTGTGGAGTAATATTTGCCATAATGGCTGTGATCATTAAGTTTGGGTCAACTTGGCTGGGCTAGAATTTTCAGTATGTTGGCTGTAATCTCACAAGAGAGGCCAGTCCCTGGAAAAAGGATGTAATACTTGGTAAAGTTGAGGGGCATTGGAAAAAAAGGAAAACCTTTGACAAGAGGATTGACACAATGGCTGCAAGAATAAGCTTGGACATAAGAACCACTCTGAGGATGGGGTGGGACTGAGCAGTGTTTCATTCTGTTGTACCTATGGTCGTCACTGGTTCACACAGACTCAACAGCAACTCACAGCAACAGGAAAGGCCCCAGGAAGCAAGCTCTCACAGTATAATCAATGCCATGATGGATTCTAAACAAATCAGCCAGTGGTTGTGATTCTGTAATGCTGTCCTCTTGATCAGGTCACAGACCTGATGCAATTGAACAAAACAACACTTGGGATATAACTTACTGTCATGAACACAGACTCTGGGGGAAAAGATGGGACAATCTTGGGTCTGGATCTTGATTCTGGTTTAGCCATATCAAAGGAGTCATCAGCAAAACTTCTGACCTTGGATTCATTTGACTTTGTACCCATCAGCTGTCGTCTACCTCCTTTGCCTTCCTCCTTTCTGGTTCATCAGCACAGACAGTTACGTGAGTGAAAAGCATATAGCTTAATGGCTGACTCATGGATGTAAAACCAGTACCTACAACTGTAGGAACAATTTACTGATATAAAATTTAAGCTTGGGCTGAGCCCCGGTGGCATAGTGGTTGAGTGCAGGACTGCAGCCCGTGGGCTTGGCTGTTCAAATCCAGCAGCAGTTCTCCAGGAGCAAGGCTGGGTAGCTCCCACGACCACCAGAGGGCAGTGATGCAAAAAAAAACGTAAGCTTAAAGCATCACTTGCATTGTTTCTCTAGAAAACCCAGCCTAACACAATGGTCTTGTCCGATAATGGCTGTTTGGGGCCCAGAACTTGACCTGCAGGAACTTGGCCATAAACTGCAAAGTTGCTGGTGGTTGCGAGAGTGGGACAAAATCAATAGAGAGAAAAATATTTGCTGTAAATGTTGTTCTTCAGCCAGAATTCTGGATCAAGATTTAGAACCACAAAGGCTTCTGAGACCCATATGAATTCCACTAATGATTTCAAGCTTTAAATGACCAGTGTCCAATGTCTTATAGTGGGTTTTCTAAAGAAGCAAAACTGGTGACACCTAAATGCCTTTGTTGTTGGTTCTTGTTAGGTACCACGGAGTGGATTCCAACTCATAGCCCCCCTTTGCCCGATGAAATGAAATGCTGTCTGGACCCTGTGCCATCCTCACAATGATGCCTCCGCTTGAGCCCCTTGTGGCGGTCATTGTGTCGATCCATCTCCTTTCACTGGTTCTCTACTTTGCCATGCTTGATATACTTCTCTAGGAATTGGTCTCTCCTGACTATGCCCAAAGTGCCTGAGACAAAATCTCATCTTCCTTGACTCTAAGGAGCATTCTAGCTGTACTTCATCCAAGTGAGGATTAAGTAGCCTGCAGCAGAATTAAAACAAATCAATCCTTCTTAGGTCTTCCTTATTCAATGGTCAACTTTCATGGCCTATGAGGCAATACTATGACTTGTTTCAGAAGCACCTTCATCCTCAAAGTAATACCCCAGTCTTTAATTGCTATAAAGAGGTCTTGTGCAGCAGATTTATAAAATGCAATTCATCTTTTGATCTCTTGGTGGCTATTTCCATGATTATTGACTATGGATCTAAGGAAGACAAAATCTTTAACAACTTGATCTTTTCTCTGTTTATCTATTAGTCTAGTTGTGAGGATTTGGGTCTACTTTACATTGAGTTGTAATCCATATGAAGACTGCAATTCTTAATCTTCATCAGCAAATGCTTCAAGTCTTCCTCACATTTAACAAAGTAACTTTCTATTATCTGCATCTTTCAGGTTCATAAGCCTTCTTCTATTCCTGATACCACTTTTCCATATAATACAGCTTTTCTGATTATTTGCTCAGAATACAAGTAGAGCCAATCAAATCTGAGTCCAGACAGGTTCCAAGCCTATAGGTCAGATGTTCAGCTGGAGGGTTTTCTTCACTTGAGCGACTTCAAAGGAAAGAGGAAACCACAGACTGTAGAAGCAGAGGAAACCAAGTTCAGTAGATCAGGCTTGTGGCTAGAGAGGTGAATTAGTCCCAAGTCATGAGATCGGATAAGAAACACTTGGTGGCTCTCAAGATCAGTAGGCAAAATGGTCGGATATTGATTCAACTCCAGAGAAATGAAGGTTGATATCCAGATGCAGGTCTCAGACCCCGCAAGAAGCAAACAACTTTTCCTATAGCATCTACTTATGTAGGAGGTAGGACAGACACATCTCAGAAGAAGTTTCCTTTCAATTGCCTCTGTACAGTAACCTAAGAAATTTCTTAAAACTGATTAACTGTTCATATCCCATTCATATCCCATTACAGAGCCAGTTACACTGGGTTGTATCACATCATGGAGGATTGTCTAGAACTCAATTTCCAAACTAGTGAGAATTCTGGTTCAACCATGTTGAAATCTAGCTATCACACACCCAAATAGATAGTGCTTTCTGAATCTTTATTGCTGTTGGTGGTGGTGGTGTCTTACAATGTAATCTTAGCAGAGTAGCATCTAAAGTCTTTAATTTGTGAACTTTGTCCACATGTTCTCTCAGGTATTCCACCCACTAGCCACAACTACCATGTCTTGAAATTGACAGTTCTTATTACACAAGTTCTGACTACATATTTAAATTTTGATGCCCATATTTCCATTTTAGTCAGGTTTGGGTTATTGATTTAGCCATTCTGAGGGTAATTAAACAATAAGGACCCTTACAATATATATTTTTTCTTTGTTGGGGGTAAAGAAATAATTCAATAAAGACCATTAGTAAAACTAAAAATTGTGAAAGTATTTTAAGAATTTTGGGCCTGGAGCAATATGCTTTTCAAAATCTCAATTCTCAAGAAATTGAAAAATAGAAAAAAAAATCCCAGTCATACATTGAGGCAGAAGTAAGGAAATAATAAAAATAAATGAAGGAAAACAACTAATTAAGCTTGAAGAAAGCCAAGCATTCTCTAATTTTAAGATCATAGAAGAAATTGTAGCAGATGGGCATGGGAAAAACACATTAAATCATTGAGTACAATAAATGAATATGTTAAAATGGAAAAAGACATACTTACAGGTCGTATTTCTTTTCAAGATAATCTTTGAAATAGAGAAATAATTTCAGTTATTCACAAAGAGTAAAAAGGTCATAAAAGCATCTAATGTAGGAAGAAAGTGATACCTTCAAGTGCTGGCAAAAAGTGTTCCACAAAGAGCGGCATTGAGAATGTACTAACTTTGAACTGCAGAGTTCAAGGGAAGCTGCAGCACCCAAGTGATTGCCCTTTGGAAAGACTTTTGAAGTATAAGGTGGCAATATCAAACAGTTAAAAAATAGAATAGAAGGAGCTATTTGGAAAGTCAAAACAAAGAAAACCAATAATTGAATTCCAAGGTTTTCTTGCTGATTTTTCAAAATGATAGTTACTGTCAATAAATTTGCAGGTGTTATCTGTGCCTTCCAGAAACATACTCCGGGAAGTTTCAGCACTCTGAATCCAAAGGACAGACTAACAAAACAAACTCACTGTCATCGAGTCATTGCCAACTCATAGCGACCCCCAGTGGGCAAACAAATAAGTGTTCACTGGAATAGAAAAAGCCAGGCTTTCTCCTGCGCAGCTGCCGTGTTTTCCAACTGCCAACCATGATGATTCCAGTCCAATGAATAAGCCCTGCAGACAAGATGAGGCATACGCTAAGGATGTGGACAGAGATTCAGGAAGACAACATCTTGACAACTGCTTGGCATAAACATTAGGCTTCCCTGGATCCTGGGACACAAGTTTAGACACCTGAACAGTAACATTAGTTGAGGAATTTGCTAAAGACAATGTTGTTGTTGAGCAAATGTGCATACAAAAGGAAAGCATTCCTCATTCAAGTTTGACCGGATAAATATATAATATAGAGGAAAGCAGACAGAGTAGCCACTAATATATTAGCAGGAAAAATAGATGCTTTGTAGATTAACATAGTACAGATGTATCTTAACAGAAATTCTCGGGAAGAGATGAAAATAAATGTGCTTTGCAAAACCCAAGAACAAAATCATAAAATCTGGTCACTGAGTTCCACCTCGAAAATGCTCATCTTTGCAAAGAAAAAGTAATGATATAGTATGCTTCCTAGGACATTTACCCTACAGATAATGATGACATAGTCTTTCCGATAAATGGAATGAGCAAAGCAAAGAGGCCTAAGATAAAAGTCACAATTGAAAAATTGCAGTTATGCCAAAGGAGGGGTCGGGTTGTACATCTAAAGACTCTGACTCATAATACATACTAAATGTATGTTAGAAGAGGGTGGTAAATCAGGCAAATTTTAAAAATTCTTCATATTTTCATTTCTTGGAAAAGCAGCTAATAGAAAAGTAATATCCATGATGAGATTGATAAAATAAAGACTGCTACTGAAGAGGCAAATAAATATATATCTCACATCAATAATAGCTTTCTACATAACAATGAGTGCCAAAATTTAGTGACTTAAAACAACATAATTTATTACTTCTCTTATTATATTTTATTCTTACGTTGTTAACTATATTTTCTTGCACAAGAATTTCATCGCTACCGGAGCATGATAAAGATAGTCTTCTATATCTTTGTTTAAAATTTTGATCTTGGGGCTGAGCCCGGTGGCGTAGTGGTTGTGTACGGGCCCACTGGGATGGAGGTTCAATTCCACAGGAGCAAAGTCTGGGCCTCCTACTCCCACCACCATGGGGCAGTGATCCCTGCCCCCCCCCAAAAAAACCGAAAAACCAAAAAAAAAAAAAAAAGAAAAGAAAAAGTTTGATCTTGATATTTACATTCTACTTTGCTTTTCCATATTTCTCTCTCCCTTACTTAATTCCTTTCTTTTTCTCTCCATACTTCCCTCCCTTTTTATATCACTTCCTCTTTGACTTCCTTCCTTTATTTGAAAATATGCACAAATATCAATTCAATTTCTACTTATAATATTAGTAACATTAACATTTTCAAGTATTCTGCAGACATCATAACCTTGCATCTCCAAATCATTTCACAACCATTGACTCACTGTCTCTAAAGTTCTCATCTCTATAGTTGATGTAATGTTTGATATCACGTAAATGACTTTTTAAAAGAGCAGGAGGCTTTGAGCAGATCCACTTTACTCTTTAAGAACAGCCACTGTTTTGTGTTGTGCAAAGGAGTTTTCAGAGGATAGATTTAGTTTATGGCTTAACATGTAAAGATTATCTCAAAGTCAAACCAAAATAAAACCACCGGCACAGAGATGAAGAGTGTGCATACTGACCCTATAGAGTGGACTGTAATTGCTCTATAGGGTCACCAAGTCTATACATGGATAGGAGGAAACGGCCTCATATCAATCCTGTGGAATGCCTAGGAGCGTCAAGCACTGACTTTTCAGTTAACAGGCCAACTGGTCACCCACTTAACCCACTGTGCCACCAGGGCTCCTTTACACATTAAAGATTATTTCAGGACAACAGTTCCAGAAGGTCGTTCAGTAACAATGGTTCTAGAAAATCTGGATCTCACTAAGAATTTGATATTGTGTGCCATATTCTCACCCCTTTCAATTTGGATTATTTCATAGTTTCAATTATTTTGTCAAGCACCTAGGACACTATTAACCCAGAACTCAATTCACTCACTGCCACTGAAGTGATTCTGACAAGCAGAGAGGAGAATGCAATAAACCTATGTGAAACAGGGAACCAATAGAGAGGTATGAGGGCCAGCCCCAATCCCAACTAGGTGGACAGCCCCCACTCCCCGCAAAACAATTCACTTCAGAGAACAACACAGATGCTACAACTCCAGGAGGGAAAGGGACATTTCTGATCAGAGCTCATAGGAGCCAACGAAATGGGAGGAAGTGAGAGTGGAGCACATCCTGCCCCACCAAGCTCTGAGGATAATATTCCTGCTCTGAGCAGTCAATGCACAGAGATGACCATAGGGCCGGCTCCACTACAAGACACAGTGTCTCTCACTGACCCATAGTGCTATGAGGGGCAACACTGGAGAAAGAGTACAGGAATTGTGTCTAATCTTACCCCACCACACTGAGGTGAAACATTAAGAACATGCAACATAACAGGAAGGGGAACAGAGCAATGAAGTTCCCAGGAAATACCAAAAATATACTCTGGGGCCAGAGCCTGGCACCCCATCAGACTGGACTGGAAAGCACTCCTATAGGTCAACAAACAGACCTTGAGCTTTTTATAGGTGTTCCTCTTTTTCTGTCATTGGATTTCTTTTATTGCTGTTGGTGTTTTGTTTTGCTGCCTTGTTTTGCTCTGTCTTAGTTTTTTGTTTGTTTATACATTATTATCTCTGCAGGTCTATCTATATAAGATAGGTGAGATAAACAATCGGAGTATAAAACAATGGGACCAACAGCTCCAAGAGAACATGGAAGAGGGGAGGCTGGGAAATGGAAGTAGGTATTAACAAATCCAGGGACAAGGGAACAACAAGTGATCCAAAATCGAAGGCAAGACAGGTGTAGAAGGCCTGGTAGGACTTGATCAAGGGCTATGTAACCTAGAGGAATTACTGAAACCTGAAAGAAGGCTGTGTATAATAGTGGGACAAGAGGAAAGTAAAAGAAATAGAGGAAAGAACTAGGAAGCAAAGGATATATAGAGAGGTCTAAATACAGGTATGTACACATGTAAATACATTTACATATGATTAGAAAATAGATCTATGTGCATATATTTATAGGTTTAGTATTAAGGAAGCAGATGGACATTGCGCCTCCACTCAAGTACTCTTTTAATGCAAGAACACCTTGTTCTATTAAACTGGCTTTCCATGATGCTCACCTTCTGACAGGATTGATGAAAAAAAGTGGATACATAAGTAAATGTGGTGAAAAAGACTGATGTTGCCTAACTATCAAAAGATAAATTGTCTGGGGTCTTAAAAGCTGGGAGATAAGCAAATGGTCATCTAGCTGAGAAGCAACAAAGCTCACATGGAAGAAACACTATCCTGTGTGAACATGAGGTGTCAATAGGATCATGTATCAGGCATCAGAGAACAAAAAATCATATCACTGTGAATGAGGGGGAGAGCAGTGTGGAGACCCAAAGTCCCTATGTAAGCAAGTGGACTTCCTCTTACAGAATGGTTGTGGAGAGGAGATGAGCCAGCCAGGGTGCAATACAGCACCAATGAAACATACAACTTTCCTCTACTTCTTTAATGCTTCCTCCCAACCACTATCATGATTCCAATTCTACCTTATAAGTTCAGCTAGTAGAGAGGATGTACACTAGTACAGATAAGAGCTTGAAACACAGGGAATCCAAAACAGATAAACCCCTCAGCACTAATAAAGAGAATAAAAATACCAAGAGGGAAAGGGGAAAGTGGGAGAAAAAGGGGGAACTGACCACAATGATCTGCATATAGCCCTCTCCCTGAGAGACAGAAACAGAAAAGTGGGTGAAGGGAGCCATCAGACAGTGTAAGACATGAAAAAATAATAATAATTTATAAATTATCAAGGGATTGGGAGGAAGAGAGAGTGAGGAAGTGGGGGGGGGATGTGATGCTGATACCAAGGGCTCAAGTTGAAAACAAATGTTTTGAGGATGATGATGGCAACAAATGTACAAATGTGCTTGAAGCCCACGATGGATGGTTGGATTGTGATAACAGTTGTACGAGAGCCCCCAATAAGATGACTGGGGGGGAGGTGAAAGACAGAATAGAAATTCCTTTGAGAGCTTTTGAGATTGTAAATCTTTACAGAAGTAGAGAGCCTCATCTTTCGACCACAGAGCAAATGATGATTTCGAGCTGTTGAAATGGATGTTAGCAGTCCAATATATAATCCAATATGCCTGCTGGTTTTGTGGCTTTGGAATTGGGCTGTGCTGTCCATGACTGGAGCGCAGCCATATCTGACCACCTCTGCTTTCCCTATTGCTACAGACAAAGGTCAGATATGCCTCAATGATTCATCCTTCTTAACCTGTTCTGACACCAGCCTATAGTTTTCTACTGCTATGCTGGGGCCGGGACACCAACCTACAATTTTCTAGTGCTATGCTGGGGTCAGAAGTCCTTTGCAATTGCCACCCAGACCTCACAGACAATACTTAAAATTATGGAATATTATTAGAAAAGTTAAATTTATTAGTAAGGTTCCAACAGTCAGTTTGTTCTGTGGGAACTTGAGTGTTGCTGTCATATACTAGAAGTTATGGCATTGGTATCCCGAATGCCAGCAGGATCATCAAAAGTGAACAGGTATTGGTTTTTTTTTTTTTTTGAAAGAGAAAATCATACAATTTATCATTCTGTGAAAAATACAATCAAGAGGAATGATCTGGCTGTCCTTGTCAGAAAGGGACTTAACCAATCTATCATGAAGTAGAGTGCTATCTGTGATTGGATCACATCTATTCACCTTGCAGGAAGTCCAACAACAACATAGGAAAGCTAGTAGACTATCACTCAGGATACAGACTTTGATCCCCACAACCACTCACCTTGGCTGGTAGCCAAATTTCCCTGTGGTTCTCAGTCTCTCAGCCCCATGGCTTCTTGGCCTCTCGTTTGACCAGTCGTCCTGTTGCTCTACCCCACTATCCCATAATGTCAACACCACTCTTCGTTCTTTTTCTCATGCTGCTGTGCCCAGTCTCTGGTGCCACTTGACTTGGCCTCTGTCACTTCAGCCAGAGATTGAGAGCGAGCTCTTCTGATGGTCCTCCAATCTCTCTCTCTTTTTTTGAAATGACTCTTATACCCAGAAGAAGAGCTCTGCTGGAGCTGTGATTTTTGTCTTTTAGTCAATCATATTCCCAAGGAAAATGAAAGACGATGTCTTACATCACATCCTTTAGTAACACAGAGGAAACAAAGGTTATGGCTTGTTTCATACCCTATCCCAGCAGTACTCAATTTGTGAGTCTCAACTCCTTTGGGGAAGTGTCGAATGACCCTGACACAGGAGTCGCCCAAGTCATAACAGTAGCAAAATTACAGTTATGAGGTAGGAACAAAAATAATGTTATAGTTGGAGGGTAGTCACCATAACTACAGCTGTATTAAAAGGTCACAGCATTAGGAAGGTTGAGAACCACTGCCCTATACTTAGATGAAGGCTTAACCCCACCTTAATCCTGTCCATTGATATAGCAGAAAACACCTCCTAAATAAGATTATAGCCACATGCATAAAGTCAAAGAATTATAATAGGCCACTTAAGAAATTAAGAATAGATGGGCCTTATTAATTAAAACTTAGGTTGTGAATTTTAAGAGTTGGTAGCTGTTCAAACCTACCAGAGTCCTTGTGAAAGAGAAATGAAACTGTCTGACCCTAGAGCAATTTACAGCTGTTTTTTCAAAATTGGGTGATATCACTTCCTGGGAGTCGCTGTAACAATGCAGGACATTGTTACTGGCAGAAGCACATACCTATACTTTATCCTGTATTTTGGGCAATTATACAAAATTTATAATTTCTGGGGGGTACGTCCTAAGTTTATTTTTTCTTTTTCTTATTTCTTCAAAAGTGGTCACAGCAACCTATGCTTAGCAGTCTCTGAAGTTCCAAGGTCACTATGAGTCAAAATTTACTGAACAGCAGTGGGGTTAGTTTGTAAGGAAGGGTTTCAGAGTGGGACAAATGATTGAGAGACTAATAGTTGAAAATTTTTTGGATCACAACCACCATGAAACACCTCAGAAGACAGGCCTGGAGATTAGGCCACAACTTTGAAAACTCTATGGAGAAGTTCTACTGTGGATACATTGGGTCCATTGTGTGTTGTAATTAACTCAAGGACAACTGAAAACAAACAAAAATGCATTTACTTCTCTATTTGAGATATCCTGAACCAGAAGGTAACATAGAATTCAAACCCAACTCTTATGTTGGGGTATTTAGGTTTTAATTCTAAAATGACATCAAAAAACAAAAACAATAAAAAAATCCATGCTTCTTCTAGATTTACATTTGACATCCTTTGGGTGGCATATGAGGGGCCTTCAAGAAGGTTATGGAAAAGTACCACTTTCTTTTTGTTTGTTTACTTTGTTTTTCTTTTTTGGAGCTGCCATCTAATAGGCTTTTCTCTTTTGTGTGTGTGTGTGTGTGTGTGTGTGTGTGTGTATGTGTGTGGCATCACTGCCCTGGTGGGAGTAGAAATCCCAGCCTTGGTCCTGGAGAGCTGCTGCTGGATTTGAACTGTCAACCTTGTGGGCCGCAGTCCTGCACACAACCACTAGGCCACCAGGGCTCAGCAAGTACCGCTTTCTTTTAATTCCATTTTTCTCCTGAATTTTTAAGTCCCCTGCTACCATCTTTTACTTTTAGAGACATTGCCTTGGGAAGGCATCTCTGTTCCAGGATTCTCTCACTTTCTGCCCAAGATCATAGTGGAAAGCAAATGATCTTACAGCTTTACGAACTCTATTGGTGTTTTCACTTTGTTTTTCTGGCCTCCAAAATTCTGCTGTACCTTTTGGTTAGTTTCATTAAAGATTAAAAAATAACTGTGAGTGTGAGAGCGCTTTCGTAACCAGGAAGAAAAGATCATTGTAAGACCCAAGCAATAGGTCCTGTAGACATAGCGTATTTTTTTTTCTCTGCAACAATATTACAAAGAGAGAATGGGGGCACAGGGTCATTAACTAGAATTTTGAGACAAAGAGAAAGGAAAGAATAAGAACTTCAAGTTTTGCGATCACTGGACAGTGATAGACACAGAGAAGGAATTACAATAAAGATGAAACTGAAACTTCAGAACTTATCTTTTGAACAAGCCCCTTTCTCCTTTTTAAATCATTTTATTGGGGGCTCGCACATCGCTTATGACAATACATACATACATACATACATACATACATACATCTACTGTGCTAAGCCCCTTCGCCTGCCTGTTGTTCTTATCATTCTTCAAGTCTCTGCTTTTCCACTTGAGCCCTTAATATCAGCTTCTCACCCCTTCCCCTCCCCACTCCCCTTGCCCGACCACCCCTCAATACTTTATAAATTATTACTTTGTCATATCTTACATTGCCAACATCTCTCCTCGCCCACACCTCTGATGACCATCCTCCAGCTAGGAGGTTATCTGTAGATCCTTGTAATTGGCTCCCCCTCTCTACCCCCTCCCACCTTCCTTCCAACCATCCAGTAACTCCACTCTCATTACTGGTCCTGAGGGGTTCATCTGTCCTGGGTTCCCCGAATTTCCAGTTCCCTTCTGTATCAGTGCACCTCTTCCAGTCCAGCTAGCTTTGTAAGGTAGAATTGGGATCATGATAGTGGGAACTAGAGGAAAGTTGCATGTTTCAATGCTACGCGTCACTGCACCCTGACTTTCCCATCTCCTCCCTGCTACTCTTCTGTAAGGGGGTGTCCAATTGCCCACAAATGGGCCTTGAGTCCCCACACGGTTCTCCTCCTCATTCGTAGTGATGTGCTTCCTATTCCTTGATGCTTGATATGTGCTCCCTTCGACCCCTTGTGATCACACAGGCTGATATGCTTCTTCCATGTGGGCTTTGCTGCTTCTGCACTAAATGGCCCTTTCAAGGTCCAAGAAGGGCCCCTAGCAATATGTTCATATAATAACTATAAAAGCAAGATAGTATGAAGCAATTAGTGTCTCTTCATACTGAAATTTATTCTACCACACTTCCTCTCATTTTAAGTGTATTAGAATATCTACTGATATTTTCTGGAATCTGATCATTCGGCATTTGAAAATTGTGGATTGGAAATATTTACATTATTGCTTCCCATCACCTTGGTTTTCATTATGCCAACTTGCATGACATCATTACATGAAGGCTCCAAGCTAGAGGTTGAATGGTCATGCCATCCAGGTAATGAAATGTATGCTCCAGCCTGAGAAGAAAACTGACAGAGGAGCAGAAACCAAGGGGGAAGTACAAGGAGCAATGCTTTAGTGCAGAAGAAAGCTTCTTACTCATTAGATGTGCAAACTTGTTAGCAAGATTACAATGCTCCCTGAGGTCTGATAATAGCAGAAGCTCTTTGATACAAAAAATATGTTTTAAAATGTCATCCATGAAAAAAAAATAATAAAAATATCATCCATGCATTTGTAGTTAAAAATACACACCATATTGGGGCTGAGCCCCGGTGGCGTAGTGGTTGTGCGCGGGACTGCGGCCCACTGGGACGGAGGTTCAATTCCAGCAGTGGGGCTGGGCCTCCTACTCCCACCACCGGAGAGCAGTGATGCCCAAAAAAACAACAAAAAAAAAAATACACACCATATTTTATTCTTTTTGATAAGAATTGTATGTAACAGAACTTAGCAAAGTTCTATACAAATATGAATAAAAAGTCCATATTTTATGCATCTCAGTAATCCTTTAAAACAGTTACAGTAGCTATATATTTGTTTGTGTAAGATATGGCAATATATTATAGGGAGATAAATTTAAAAATAATTATTTCAGAGGGGCAGGGTGGGGGAGAGAGGGAATAAAGGGGAGCTGATGTCAAGGATTTCAAAGAGAAAGAAAATGTTTCAAAACTGATTGTGGTAGTAACTGTTCAATGATTTTGTCATGATTTTATAATAGCTCTCAATAAAATGATTAAAATTTTAAAATAATAATAAAATTTAAAAGAAGAGAAAAATAATAGAAAAGTAATTGAATGGTTTTTTGCTATAGGAATCAGCATTACTTAATTGTTCAAATATAAAATGGGGATCAAAATGCGGCTAAAAGGTAAAAAATGTGTTTAAAAATGTGACAAAAAATCAGTATATTTTCCCAAATTTATTGATGCTATGGCTTTTTTTGCAGTTTTACAATTTCAAGGTTTAATTTTCTATTATTTAATCTAAATTAATGATTTCCTTTAAATCTAGTTCTATTTTTGAAATGTTAGTGATCTTTATCTTCCATTTCCTCTTTTAAGATATGAACTGTTTCTTTCCTTAAAAAAACATTTCATTTGGAGCTCACAGGTGTTATTGCCACCCATAGTTCTGTCATATCAAGCATAATTGTACAATTACTGCCCTCATCATTTTCAATATATCTTCTTTTCTTCTTGAACTACTTGATATCAGCTCCATTTATCTCACTTCCCCACCCTACCATCCCCACTAAACTCTCAGTATACTATATATGAATATCATAATTATTACTGCCTCAATTTATACCATCCATGTATCCATTCTTCTTAAATTCTGATGTTTGTTTCCTTCGAGTGGGGTTATGTAGTCATCATAGCTATCTGTTTCCCTGCCTCCCATTCTTTCCATATCCTCAGGAAGTCAGTACTTGCCTTATTGATTCAGAGACAGAGTATACCTCCCCTGGTACACCCAGCTGTGATGACGACATTCCTGCCCAGAGTAGCTAGCCTAAAGGCAGGACAGTAGAGTTGGCCCTAGTTCAGGACATGACGTCTCCTCTCTAGATCACAGGCATACAGAGGACAGC
Organism: Nesogale talazaci; assembly: GCA_004026705.1. Taxonomy (NCBI): domain Eukaryota; kingdom Metazoa; phylum Chordata; class Mammalia; order Afrosoricida; family Tenrecidae; genus Nesogale; species Nesogale talazaci. The sequence continues at coordinate 25,491 of PVJH01018762.1, forward strand.
CCAAAGAAACAGTGCAGGGAAGGTCGTCACTCTGGCCTCCCCATAGTGGGACAAACCAAGAGAGGAGTACAACTGAACAACAATGAGAACAAATCTATGAAGACCTGAAAGTGGACTTCTGACCCAGGGGCCAGCACTTGGCCCCTCATCTGGACTGGTTCAGGGATATGCACCAAGGCTAGCAATAAGACTTGGAATTATTTACATGTTTATTTATTTATTTATTTATTTATTTATTTATTTATTTATTTATTTATTTATTTATGTGGGCATCACTGCCTCTGGTGGTCGTGGGCACTACCCAGCCGCCGCAGGATTCGAACTAACAAGCCCGCGGGCTGCAGTTCTGCACTCAACCACTTACGCCACTGGGGCTCGCCCTTTACATGTCTATTTTAAACATTTATTTATATTATTATTTTATATCTATCTGTTGTAAGCAGGTTGTTGAATAAACAAAGTGAGCAGAGGCAGAGTACAGCTGAAAGAGGTTTATTGGGTTCAAACCCAGACTCAGCACTGAGGGACCACACCAGACTCTGTTAAGTGCCATTTGGACCCTGAACTTCATTCTGGGACAACCTCTTATAGATATAACACACACACACAGGTGTCTCTTTGCATTGTCTTTAATTTGCAGGTTTTCCCCCCAAGATATGCTTCCTTTTGTAAAGCAGAACAAAACACTGCCAGGTCCCGCCCCGTCCTCACAATTGTTCACATGTTTGAGTCCCTGGTTGCACCCACCGCCAGGTCCTCTTGCTTAGGGCCTCACTCTGTGCTATTGCTCCTCTCCTTTACCAAGCAGGTTGCTTTTTCCAGGCACTGGTCTCTTCTGATGACATGTCCAGAACACACGAGGTGATTATGACTTGGAACAAGCATTTATCTTCTAGATAAATTAGGATTTTTCTGCTTCTTTCTTTCTTTTTCCAATGCCTTTTCTGGGAACATGCTAAATGTATTTAACATTTCTTCCAGAGGAATATCTACTTTTGATAAAAATCCTTCTGTTTTCGTTTGTCTGAGACGTTCTCTGTTTCTCCTTATATTTGAGGAATAATCTCACTGAATTTGGGATTCTAAGTTGCTGGGGGTTTTCCTACTAATATGGTGAAGTGAAATTACTTGGTGTCTCTCTTCCATCAGTAGTCTTTAGGACTTCTACCAATTGATTGAGTGGGAGAATGCAAATAAGGTGTAGAGAACTCTATGAGGGGGATTAGTCAGTTCCCCCTCCACCCATTCCTCTCCGTATAAGGGAGTGATCGCCAAACAGGAAAGAAATAATCTCATAATCAGCACAAGGAGGAGCTATGCTTGTTCAGGATCTTTGCGTAAAGATGTGCTTAATAAAGGAACTATGAAGGCAGCAGAATTCAAACAGAACTCCTAGTTTGCTGGTCCTTGAAATGAGTGATGTGGAATGTCTTGGGCAGGAGGCTGGTTTGCAAAGTGAGGTGTTCTATAGGAATTTATCAGCACGAGAGGAGTTTTATAACAGTTGACTGAACAGGGCAGAGGCCAAGGATCCACATAGCTGAGAGGTTAGGGGCCAGAGAGAGACATACCTGCCCGCATGGTTGAAAAGAGACAGGCTGCAGATAAATAGACTGTGCTCTTAATATTTTCTGATCGGATCGTGGCTTGATGTAACCTCTAATCATGAGTATTGTCTTGTTGGAATAGATTATTTAAACCATTAGAGAAGTAGAAAGTTGTGGAGGGATGGTTGATGTCAGATTAGGGTAAAAAAAGGTGGAGAGTGGAGGCACACCTGACTTCTGCCTCATCAGAATCATCCTTGAGCACATGTGATGTTGGACTTTCCTTGTCCTTCATGTAGCCAAAAGAGGTCACACATGAATCCCATGACACTTTCTCACTGCAATTCTTACCATTTCTCTTACTCCTCTTCTTTCATCTTGCATTTGGTTTTCTGTAGTTTTAATGTGGTATGCTTGGTGTGTGCACGGAGTATTTGTCCTTCCTTATATTCTCCGGCTTTCTTGATTCGCTGTCTTGTGTCTTTCATTAATTTTGTAAGTTACCAGACATTATCACTTCAAATATATCTCTCTTTGTTCACTTGTCTTCTTCTGGAATTCCAATCATTCATATCATACACATTTTAAATTGTCCCACAATTCTTGGGTGTTTTGTTTTGCTTTACTCTCTTTTTGCTTTAATTTTGTAAACATTTTTTGCCATTATTTTTTTTGCCATTTTTTGCCATTATTTCAAGCTCAGTATTTTCTTCAATATACTATCGAGTTTTCTGCTATGTCCTATCAATGTATTAATTATTCCATTACACATTTAAAAATTTAGAGCAATTCAATTTGGTATTTTCTGTTTTCACATTTCTGCTTACATTAATTTTTATTTTATGAGTCAAGCATAAAAAAGGAGCTTTTTGTTTGTTTTATAACCCTAACATCTCAATCATCCCAAACCCCCAAATCATACCAGTTGTCATTGAGTCAAGTCCAAGTTATAGTAAATCTATACATTATGGGAGTAAACAGCCCCATCTTTCTCCTGAGGAGTAGTTGGTGAATTTGAATCACTATCTTGCAGTTCTCAGTGCAAAGCTTACTTGGGGAAATGACATTAGTAGTTGTTTTGAATACCTTGTAGATAATTGCAAAATCTGTGTCTTATCCAAGTCTGGCTCTGGTATTTGTTTTAACTCTTACTTACTTACTTCTTGCAAAGTTTGTTGCTGTTGCTATTAAATACTAACATAATATAACATATAATAGAAACTGTGCAGCAAACTGAAATCATATGCATTTCAAGACTAGACAAAGATTTCAATTGTGCTTATATCATCAGGTTCACCCAAAGTGAACAGATTCTAGTTACGCTTCCAGAATCAGAAAAGTCTATGGAAAAGGAATAGACTGTCAACTTTTGAGTGATCAGCCAATGAAAATCTTATGAATAGCAGCTGAAGACTGTCAGATATACTGCCAAAAAATGGAATAGACTGTCTACTTTGAAGTATTACTTCAAACCTTATAAACAACATTGTGAGATACAGAGCAGGAAGATGAAGGAATTCACAATGTGACTGGAGAGTCCACAAGAATGATGAGTTTGGAATTAAGCTTTCAGAACTTGCATCTGCTGATGGGATACTGTTCAAAATGAGAAAAAAATGTCATAAATATACATCAATAATCAGGATATGGAATGTGCAAAGTGTGAATCTAGGAACATTGAAAATTATCAAAACTAAAATGAAACACATAAAGACTGATATCCTTCATATATTAGGTTGTCTAGAGAAATGACATTCATACCTCTATAAGAGTTTTTAATCAAGAAGTAATTTTATGACAAGATATCCCAGCCCAATCCACCTCAAGTCCATTAGTCCACTTGCTAGCCAAGGTTCTCTTTACAATCATGTGTTTGAAGGCCAATAATGCTAAGAGTTGAAGCAAGAACTAGGGAGATCACAGTCTGGTGGGTACAGTTATTTGTCCCAAGGTTGGTGGAAACATGACAGAGTTCCCACAGTTCTTGGGAAGCATAGAGTCCCAGTAAGCAGATGATGAAAGGGAAGAGAGAAAGGAGGGATCCTAGTGTCTCTCTTCTCAAAAAGACAAGACCTCCAATGAAGATTCATTGGACTTTACCAATTCAAAAGTTGAAATCCACCCCTCTATAAGTGCCAGTTGAGAAAAAAAAATGTTATTACCAGCTTAAGCATTACTAGGATGAATCAGACAAACATATGGTTTACTATTCCAGGAATGACAGATTCAAAAGGAAAGGCACCACCATTAATCATAAAAAAATAACATTTCAAGATCTATCTTGAACTATAATGCTGTCAATTATAGACTAACATCTATGTGTCCTCTATGAAGTCCAGTTAATACAATTATTATTCAAATTTATGCACCAGCCACAAAAACAAGTGATGAAAAATTCGACCAATATTTTCAGGATAAAATTGATCAAATGGGTAGTCAGGATATATTGATAATTATTGACAATTGGAATGTGAAACTAGAAAATAAATAATAGTTAGAAATACAACTTTGATGATAAAAACTAAGCTGGAGATTGCAGGATAGCATTTTGCAAGACCAATAGCTTCCTCATTGCAAATACATTTTTTTCAATAATATAAATCATAGCTGTACACATATACTGGCAAGAAGGCATAAATAGGAATCAAAGTGGTCAAAGTTGGGAAAGAGGTGATAGAAAAATTCAGCATTAGCACCCCAAATTGGAAAGGGCTGAGTGAAACAGACTATCAATTGTTCATATATAAGTTCAGCCTGAAATTGAAGGACTTTAAAACAAGTGTACAAGAGCCAACATATTACCCTGTTATATGCCATCTGATTTTGAGAACATCTCAAAATTAGATTTGATTCACTGAAAGAATTTGATTCATAGATTTGATTAATGATAGAAGATTTGGTGAGTTGTGGGATGACATCAAGAACATTTTGCATGAAGAAAACAAAAGGCCATTAAAATATGAAAGATCAAAGTGGATGTCAGAAGAGAGTCTAAAGCTTACTCTTCAATGTAGAGTAGCTGAAACAAGTGGAAGAAAAGATGAAGTAATAAAGCTGAACAAAACATATCAAAGGGTGGCTCTAGAAGATAAAGTATTTTAACAAAATGCACAAAGATCTAGAGTTAAGATGCCAAAAGAAATCAGCATGCTTAGTATATTTCAAGATGAAAGACTTATAGAAAAAAGTAAAATTGAATTGTAATATTGAAGGACCATATTGAAGAATTTTAACAAGATATTAAGTAATGCAGGATCAGTAGACGATGGAAGGATTACACATTCCTTCCAGTAGTTATATCAGTAACCACTAATATGTACTTAACCATTTCAAGAGCTAGAATATAGTCAAGACCCCAAGATAATGAATAAAAAGAAGTCAACGCTCTCCTGAAGGTATTAGTGTAAAACAAGTTTCCATGATTTGATCAAATACCAACTGAAAAATTTAACAAGTTGATGAAGCACTAGAAGCACTCATTCATCTATGCTAAGAAATGTGGGAGGAAGTTACCTGGTAAACCTACTGGAAAATAATTATATTTGTGTCTATTTCAAAAAAGGTGTCTCAGCAGAATGCAGAAATGATGATGCAATACCATAATTATCACCTGCAAGTAAAATGTAATAGTTAAAATCATTCAACAAAATGACAGCAGTACATCAACGGAACGTGCAAGAAATTCAAGCTGACTTGAGAAAAGGACAGAGCACTGGGAATAGTATTTCAGATATCAGAAGCATCTTGTTTGAAAGCAGAGAATCCAAGAAACATAATTATTTGTGTTTTATTGACCATGCAATGGTATTGGATGATATGTGAAAACAAATTATGGGTAACATTGAGAAGAATGGGAATTTCAAAACATGTTATTGTGCTCAAGTGGAACCTGTTTATGGATTAAGAGGCAGACCTACAAGCAAGAAGATAAAAGCAAATGTCACTTTGAAGAATAAGGTGAATCTGATCTAAACCTGGGCATTTTCAATCACTTCACACCCATGGGGAAATTGGAAAATGAATAAGTAATAGTTGATACATAAAGATTTCTTCTGTCCCATAAAATTGCTGAGTCAAAACAACGTCATGACACATATCAACAACACAGTGAAAGGTTCAGATTCTGTGAAAGAAGGAATTGTTGGAGAAACATGGCATGGAAGACACGGGCAAAGGCTGAAGCCTCTGGTGCTTACAGCTATTAGGTGTCATCAAATTTGTTCTGTTTTATAATATCCCTATGCAAAGAAAATAAAAAACAAAGCAGTGCATCATCCAGCCCTTGGATGGGCAGTCTGGGGAAGTGGTGCCACAGAATGGCAGCCCAGCCCACAACTGGGAGGTGTGGCACGTGGCTCCCCAACACTTTCCCAGTCCCCAGCCCATGAGAAGCAGCTGAGGGTAGATTTTTGGTCCAGAAGGCATCGCTCCCCCACTTCTAGCTAAGCACTAAAACCCATGGGATCAGCGACAGGGCACTAGGGTTCCTTGACCCATTCCAGCCCCCCACCTCAGTCTCATATGTGGCCATCATCCACCAACTGGTGCCCCTCAGCTTACTGCTGAACTTAGAGGTCCTCCCAACCTGCTACCCGCAAGAGCAGCAGCATGGCTCATGCTCAGCGCAAAAACAATAGCCACTCCCCTAGGGTGAGGCATCTCCACCATGAAGAGGCTGTCTCTCAGCATCTACACCAGTGGGGTTGTTCCTGTCTTCATTAAGCAGCCCCTCCTGTGGTAGCGAGGCCTCCCCTCCAATTAGGTTCCTTTAAAAAATAAAAATAAAGTTGCAAATCATAGCCTGACGTGCAGACCAACTTGGTCCAGGGACATGCATATAGTCAACAGCTTCACCCCAGTTTCTGAGGTCCCTGATCACCATTGACATTGAGTCACCATGGAAACCTGCCTACACAGCAGTCCAACCCACCAATATAGTAGACTACAGGCAACCCTCAAAAACACCCCTACCAATCACACAGAGAAGGAGCTCAGGGCCCCTTGGTCTCCAGAATCATGGGGCCTACTTCTGCAAAATCTCCATGTAAATAGCAGCATACCACAACACTCTTAATAATAATAAAAAACTAGAAAAACAATGCACAATAGCAGTGATAATGATACTCTTAAAGGAATCATTTGTGGATCTGTCACAAAAAGAAATTTTCAGAAAACTGCTGGAAGTAATACAGGAAATGATAAGTAACACAGGATAAGGATGCAATGATAGAGGAGATGAAGTCCATGTTAGAAAGGATAAAGTCCACTACAGAGGGGATGAAGTCCACCCACTGAAGTTAGGTGCTAATGGATGAGATAACAAACAGAAGCTACACACAAAATCATGGATCTTACAGACTGCAGGAGGCAGCAGACAGTATTAGTGATGTCGAAGACATCAGGCAGAATTCAGAAAAAGAGAAAAACATTCCAACAAGATAATACAAGAGATAGAAGAAACCTGAGATCAATGACAGATGCCATGAAGAAGAACAATATTTGAATAATAGATCTACCAGAGCAAGACACAATGAAGAAGTTGACAGTTAACCTGTGAGGGAATGTTGGAAAGCAAACTGTCCCATCTTAATGAATGAGAATCAGCCACTCATATAGGAAACAGGATATTAACTAAACCCCAGCAAGAACTCAGCAAGACATAATAGTTAAACTATCCAACTTCAAGCAAAAAGAGAAAATCTTTAAAGAAGCAAGAGAAAGAAAGACAGTCATATACAATGGTTCTCGGGTAAGAACAGGCTCAGACCTATTTGCAGAAACCATGGAAAAGAGAAGAGAGTGAAGTAATATATTCAAAAAGCTAAAAGAAAAAAATACCTGTCCAAGAATTTTCTACCCTGTCAACTTATCTATTAAGATAGGAGAGATAAATGTCTTCCAAGACAAGGAAAAACTTTAAGAATATGCCATGAGACACACACCCCTTCAGAATATTCTCACCAACTCATTATGGTTAAAAAACAAACATTCACCAAGCACAACTTAAATTTCCATCCACCTTATCTACGGCCATACCACCCTGAATGTGCCCGATCTCATTTCACCACCACAATGGAGTGCTATGCATCACTAAAAAGCACTAATGATCAAATGAAACATGCGTATCATGGGAAGAGTTGAAAGAAATTATGCTAAGCGAAGTCAGCCATTCACAAAAGGCTAACTACAACATGAGACCCCTGAGGTACGTATAACCAGCACAGTAGGTGGAGAAGAAAAGTCACCTATCTTGCAATATTAAGATTGAGGTACAGGCAGTTAAGTGGAAATCAGACTAAATCCATGGAGGTAGATGCTAATCTAACACAAAGGACAAAGGGGGAAATGGGGAAGGAGATAAGGGAAGAGGGTGATCGTGAGATGATTGCATGGGGTGAGAAGTGTAATAACCCACTCAAGGGGAGAATATTGGTTAGGTCTCCACAGAATCACAAGTGTGCATACAGACCCCACTGTGGCAGACCAAATCATGAAGGCAACATAATCATGAGAAGAAATGCATGAAAAGATTGGGCTACAAGTAGAGTCAAACTGATCCCTCTCCCTAGAAGTATGTGCAATAGAGAACAAGAGTAAACCTGCAGGTTGGGGTGAGGGGTGAGCATATTATGCCCATACGGAAGTAAACCAAGAAGGAGAAAGAGAAAGGGATGGTCAGTCTAGACCTCATATTGGCACACCAAGGATGGAGGATGATGTCCCTGCATGGAACTGCTAAGGCACAAAGAGGGCAGTAGGGCTGACAATAGCTCATGCTATGTCCTCTTACTGGGGCATACTGTGACAGAGGACAATAACTGGGGGCCCAAAGCAGGGAGGTAGTGTGGTCTGAACCTGCCACAGCAGAGCAGACCAAGACGGGAATATAAGAGGTCAGCAATGGAAGCAAAGTCAAGCCAAAAAGCACTTCAAGAGCCTCCAAAATAGACTTCAGGCTAGAAGGAGCAGCTCCTGGAATTCCCCCAGGACCAGTGGGGAGAAGGTCATAAATATCAGGGAACAAACATGGAATTGTTTTTCTTTTTTCCTTCTTTTTTGCCCCTTTTATTTTATTTTACTTTAATTCTTTTATTGGGGACTCATACATCTGTTATCACAATCTATACCTAGGTTCATTGTGTGTCAAGCACATCTGTACATCCACTGCCCTCATCGTTCTCATAACATTTGCTTTCTATCTAAGCCCTTGGAATCGGCTCCTTGTATTTCCCCCTATCTCTCTCAACATCCCTCTAATAAACCCTTGATAATTTATAAATTATTACTTTATCATATCTTACATTGTTCAATGTCTCCTTCACCCACCTCCCCATTGTTCATACCCCAGAAGGAGGTTATATGTAGAACTTTATTATCTCTTCCCCCTTCCTGCCCCACCTTCCCTCCACCCTCCTGGTTTTGCCACTTTCATCACTGGTCCTGAAAGGATGGTCTGTCTTGGATTCCCTATGCTTCCAGCTTCTATCTGTGCCAGGATATATCCTTTGGTCTAGCCAGATTTGTAAGGGAGGACTGGGATCGTGACAGTGGGAAGGAAGAAACATTGAAGAACTAGAGGAAAGGTGTATGTTTCATCATTGCTATACTACACCTAACTAGTTTACCTTCTTTCCATGACACTTCTGTAAGGAGAAGTCTTTGGGTCCCCAACCTGTACGCCCCCTCATTTACACGAACAAAATTTTTAGTGTCTTGATGTTTGATACATGATACCTTGAACACCTCATGATCACACAGGCTAGTGTGCTTCTTCCATGTGGGCTTTGTTGCTTCTGAATTAGGTGGCCACTTGTTTAACTTCAAGCCTTTAAGACCCAGACGCTATATCTTTTGATAGCTGGGAGCCATCAGTTTTCTTCACTACATTTGCTCACGCACACATTTGTCTTCAGCAATTGGGTCATGGAGGTCAGCATCATGGAATGCCAATATAATAGAATAAAGTGTCCTTGCATTGAGGAAGCACTTGAGTGGAGGCCCAATGTCTATCCATTATCTTGAAACTGAACCTATAAATATGGGCACAGAATCTATTTCTCCTTTATCATATATAAATATATTTACCTATGTCCATCCCTGTATTTAGACCTTTATAAATTCCCCCTGCCTCCTATTTTCTTCCTCTATTGCCTTATAACTTTCCCCCTATCCTACTATTGTGCTCAGCCTTTATTTGGGTTTCTGCAATTTCTCTCAGTTACCTTACCCTTTATCAATCCCTTCCAGGCTTGTCACTCTCTCCCTGGACCACTTACTGCTCCCTTGTTCCTGGATTGGGAAACACCATCTTCTTTCTGCCACCTCCCCCTCTCCTATATCCCCCTGGAATCATCAGTCCCATCATTTTCTCTTCAAGACTGATCATCCTACCTATTTTATCTACATAGACCTATACAGATGATAGAGATGATAGAAAAAAAACAAGACATAGCAAAATGAAGCAACAAAGGAAATGAAATGACTGTAGCAAGAAAGAAAAACAATGCCCACAAAATATAGATAAATAATAATAATAAAGCAAAACCTGTAAACAGTGCAAGGTTCAATTGATGACCTCTAGGAGTAACCTTCGGTGGAGTCCGATGGGGTTTCCATGCCCTGGCCCCCAAATCTATCCTTGGCTCTCCCTCAAGACCTCCATGCTCTGCTCCTCCCACTGCTCTGCTGCACACCCTTAGTGTTTTCCTCTGTGTGGCAGGGACGATGTCTGCAGTCCCAACACTGTGTCTCGAGTGTTGTCCACATAGGATCTTGGGTCAGCAAGGGATGTCATGTCTTGTAGTGGAGCTGACCATCTGGTCCTCTCTGTGCATTGGCTATTCTGAGTGTGGAGGTCATCCTCAAGGCTTGGTGGACCAGGATGCGCTCTATTCACTCTTCCTCCCCCTTCATTTATTCCCCTGTGTTCAGGTCAGACATATCCCTTTCCCCCAAATGTCAGTGCTTTCCTCTAAAGTAAATTTTTTTCGGAAAAGGGGGGGGGCTGTCTACATGGCAGGGATTCGGAACCGGCTATCAGACCCCTCCTCTTGCTCCCCGTTCCGTACCATCATGTTGCATTCACATTCTAGAACACTGTGTTTAAATCTGGTCCCTCTTTCCCTGTGGAGATATAAGCAATACCCTCTCCTTGGGTGGATTAGTGTCCTATTCCCCTGCTACACATTACTGTCTTATTTTCTCTCTGTTTGGTCTATGCCATTGTCAGTATGCCTTCATACATAAGTCAGACATGGGAAGCAAGCTCAAGGAGAAAGCAACAGGACCAATCGTTCTGGAGAGACTTGCGGGGAGAAGGGATGGTTGAAGGGTGAGGTGGGAAAACAATGCAATAGAGAAGGGAACAATGAGGAAATTAAAATCAATAGCAAGAAGGCTATAGAGATTCGGGGGTGCTGATCTAACAGCAATCCAGCTGAGAGGCAGGCGTAGGGTGAATGTTGGGGTGGGGCAGAAAGAACGTAAAAGGAAACAGAGGAATGATCTAGGAAGCAAAGCTATGGCTAGAGGTATAAGTATAGGTGTGCCATATGCAAATACATTAATCCATAAAAAATAGAGGTATTGGCCCATGTTCATATATTTATATGGCAATACACTGAGATAGTGGATGGATTTCAGGTCTCTGCTCATACCCTCCCTCAATACAAAAACATGCTGTTCTAACAAATTAGCAATCTGAGATATTACCCTACTGGCAAAATCACTGAAGACACAATGGGTGCATAAGCAATGTGATGAAGAAGGTGGATGGTGCCCAGCTATTAAAAGATATAGCATCTAAGCGGGAATCAACCACAAGGATCAATCTATAACACCCTCTCAGGGGGAAGAATGGCTGAAAAGTTGATGAGGGGTGACAAAGGATGATGTAAGATATGAAAATAACTATCTATGACTTATCAAGGATTTCTGAGGGGAGGAGGGAGGGAGGAAGCGGCAAGAAATGGGGAACTGATATCAGGGGCTCAAGTGGGAAGAGAATGCTTTGACAATGATGATGGCAGCATAAACGCCAATGTGCTTGACACACTGGATGAATGTATAGATTGTGATAAGAGATGTAAGTGCCCCCAATAAATGTATTTATTTTAAAAGAAAATTAAGTGATAACATATTAAAATATTACTAAATATAAAATTTTAAATAAATAAATAAAAGATAAAGCTTTGAGGTCTTAAAGGCTTGAAGTGAAACAGGCAGCCATCCAACAGAGAAACAACAAGCCCACATGGAAGAAGTACACCAGCCTGCGCTATTATGAGGTGTCATCAGGACTGGGTAACAGGTATCAGAAGACCCTTAACAAACAAACAAACAAAAATATATGGTTGAGAAGAGGAGGGCTGGAGAGAGACCCAAAGCCCATCTGTAGACAATGAAACATACCCCACAAGGAAGGGGTGAGTCAACCAGTTACAGTAAAGCACCAATGAAACATAAAATATTCTTCTGGTTCCTCGAGGCTTCCTCACCCCTCACTACTATGACCCCAGTGATGCTTCACTTCAGACTAGACTGGAGCATGTACACAGGTACAGAAAACATATAAGACCTCAGGATACAGGCAACCCAGGAGCAGAAATGCAAAAGCCAGAAGGGTTGGGTGGTTGGGGGGAGGGGCATAAGGAAGGGGAAATTGATCATAATGATTGACATGCAACCGCAAACACACCACCTCCAGGAAAAACAACAGAGACCTTGAGAGAAAGAAAACAGTGATTGGAGTGAGATATGAAAATAATAATAATATATGATATATCATGTAGTCATAAGGGTGTGGGGTGTGAGGAAGAGGAGTTGATACCAAGGACTCAATGGAAAGTAACTGTCTAGAAAAGAATTATGTAAACATACGTACAAATATGAGTGATGGAATTGATGTGTGAATTGTAATAACAGTTGTGAGAGCCCCCAATAAAATGATAAAATGAAACATCGTCGGGTTTTTCATCATCCTCACAATAAACTGTGACCATGTTTGTGGCCGATGTTGCAATCACTGTGCCAATCCATCACCTGGATGGGTCTTCATCTTTTGTATTGCCATCTACTTTACCAAACATGATGTTGTTTTTCCAGGGACAGGTTTCTCTGGATAACATGTTCAAAGTAGGTAAGAAAGAGTCTCACCATGCTTGTTTCTAAGGAGCATCTGCTTATACTGCAACCACAAATTGGATTACAATGAAAGAAAGGAACCCCAATTTGTTGGCTGCATAGTGAGGACTGAAGAGAGGAAGTATTCTATAATACTATGAAAAAATACTAGTCTTTGATTATTTTCCCTCCGCCCCATTAGGTGAAGCCAAGAGGCTAGAGAAAGATGGAGTCAGGTAACTGCCCCTTGATCCATGTGCATAAAGCACTGGTAAAAGATTTTTCAATTACTTTTTTGTGAAGAACAAATTTGGCATATTTAAAGTGGTTGCTTTCCCTCTCTGACAATTTTAAGACATTGGTTTTCTTTGGCTCTTCTTGTAGGAACTAGTGAACTTCCTAGAGGTAAAGCCCTTTTAGGGATGTAGCCTCCAGGTGTACCCTGCTCTCATACTAGATCACACTCAATGGGCAGCAATTCTTTTGAGTTACAATTTAATTGGGTATAGCACCAGAAGTTTCTGTTCTAAATAAGCTGATTCAAGACGTGCTTCTTTGTAGTCTCTCATCTCTCCCAATTTCAGTTGGTAATTTTCCCAACAAGGTCACTTATCTGATGAGGTCAAGACATTTCATTGATTTTCACCTATCTTTCCCATGTGGATAGGGGCCACGATTTCCATGCACATTATATGTCAGAGCTGAAACTGAAAGTCAAGGTCTAGCCTTCTCATTTCCCAATTTATGTCGTGTAGAGTTGAGTTGCCATCCTCAAAGTCAGCAATTCAAAGCCACCAGGTGTTCCATGGTACAAAAATGATGCTTTCAAACACTATACAGCCACAGTGGTCAAAACTGCACGGTATTGGTGTAACGATAGATACTCAGACCTGTGGAAAGTACTGAAAACCCAGAAATAAAACCATCAGCATACAGACAACTGGTCTTTGATAAATGCCCCAAAATATCAAATGAAAAGCAAATGCCCTCTTCAACAAGTGGTGTTGGAAAAAATTGATATCTACTTGCAGAGAAATAAAGCAAGACCCTTATCTTACTCCATGCACAAGAATAAACTCAAGGTGCATCATAGACCTTGAGGTAAAACCTCAAACTATTAGGGCCATCAATGAGGGAAATGGTATCAACCTGGGAACTTTGGTATAGGGATTACATAGGCTATCAGAAATTGGGAAGGACACAGATACAAATGTCACAACTTGATATGTGGGATATACTGAAGATTAAAACACCTGTGTGCATTGCAAGCATTGACCAAGAGAGTAATAAGAGAGCCAAAGGAATTGGAAAACATCTTTAGCAATAACACATCAGATAATGAACTTATTACTAAAATCTATAATACTCAGAGAGCTTCCAAAAAGAAAAAAAAAACTGATTGCCCACTGAGGAGCTGGGCAAATGTTGGGAACAGAAGTTTCACAAGGGACAAAATCCTAATGGCCAATAAACGTATGAGAAAATTTTCCTGGTCTTTAGCCATAAGATAAATTCAAATTAAAACAACAATGAAACACCATCGAATACCCTCAAAGATAGCCCAATTCAAAAAAAAAAAATCAGAAATGACAAGTGTTGTGGAGAGGCTGTGGGGAGAAAGGAACTTTTATCCACTGCTGGTGAATCTGTAGGTATGTACAGCCACGATGGAAATAGATTTGGTGATGTCTAAAAGAGATGGAAATGGAGCTACCATGTGACCCAGCAACCCCCCTACTGGGCATATTGCCTACAAGGGGCAAAAAGCAAACTATGGCCAGACATCTGTGCTCCAGTGTTCACCACAGCACAGTTCACCATTGCACAGAGTTGAAAGCAACCAAAATTTCCATCAACAGGTGAATGGATTTTTAAAAAACTGTGTTACATACATACAAAGAAGTACTACGCATCCCTAAAAAGCAACATTGAACTCATGTAGCACATTGCTGCATGGGAAAAACTGGAGGAAATCATGCTAAGTGAAGTAAGCCAAACACAAAAGTACAGGTACAATAAGAGTCCACTGAGATAAGTTTTTAAAAATTGCAAAAAGAGCATAGGTAAAAAGGTGCTATATACAAACATTCCTGGGCTGAGGTCCAGGTTGTTCAGCAAGGGCCAGGTCAAGTCCAGGGACACATATAGTAGTCAACTAAAAAAGAGGGAGTGAATAGAAAAAGAAATGGGTAACGGGGGAACAGGGCATAAATCCACCCAAGGGGAGGGTATTGTTTATATTTTCACAGGGAAAGAAGGATCAGACTTCAGCCCAAGATGTGAATGCCACATACCGGCATTACAGGGGAGCCACAGGGAGGAGACAGACCAGTCAAGGGGCAGCAGGGCAGTGACGATGTGTACAAGTTTCCTCTAGTTCCTGAAGTCTTCCTCCCCCCCCACCCCCCCACCATCCATCATGGTGCCAACTCTACCTTACAAATCCAGATGGACTGGAGAAGGTACACTGGTGGAAAAGGGAGCTGGAGATAATGGGGAGACCAGGATGGATGAACCCCTTCGGGCCAGTGGTTAGATTGGGTCTGCTGGAAGGGTAGAGAGAGGATGGGGTGGAGAGACGGAACCAACTGCAAGGACATACACATAGGCTCCTATTTGAAGGTTGGGCATCAAGGGACTGGGATGGGGAAGAGGTCGGGCAGTGTGAGGTATGACAGAACAATAATAGCTTATAAAGTATTGAGGGTTGGTGGGAAGAAAGCAGGGGAAGAGGGGAAGGGATGGAAAAGCCGATACTGGGGCTCAAGGGAAAAGGCGGATGATTGGAGAACGATAAGAGCAGTGGATATGTGAAGGTGCCTGGCACAGTATGTTTATTTATGTATTGTGAAAAGCGATGTACGAGTCCTCAATAAAATGATTTAATAAAAATATGTGAAAAGGGCTGAGCCGCGGTGGCGTAAGTGGTTGAATGCGGGACTGCAGCTCGCGGGCTTGGCGGTTCAAATCCAGGGGCGGCTCTCAGGAGCAGCGCTGGGTAGCTCCCACGACCACCACAGAGCAGTGATGCCCAAAAACAAAAACAAAACAAAACAAAACAAAGCAAAAACATATGTGGAAAAAAAAGGGAACCTGTAGAGAGCCTTTAGGGGCCAGCCTAATCCCAACCATGTGGATAGTGGTCCCTTTCCCCAAAAGAATTTGCCCCTTCCCCCAGAAGAATTCACTACAAAGGACAGCACTGAAACTACAGCTTGGGGAGAGGGACGTGTGATCAGAGCACACAGGAGCAAATGAATGGGGAGAAAGAGATAATGGAGCACATCCTGACCCTCCAAGGCCTGCTCAGAGCAGTCAGTGCACAGAGGACCATGTGACCAGCCCCACCAGGAGACATGACATTCCTCACTGACTCATAGCCCTGCAGGGACAGCACTGGAGACAGGTTGGGAATTGCAGACAATCTGATCCCACTTCACAAGTGAAAACACTAACGGTGTGCAACAGAATAGCAAGGGGAGCAGAGAAAGGATGTCTTGAGGGTATACCAAAAGTAGACTGAGGGGCCATGGCATGGCACCCCTCAAACTAGACTGAAAAACACTCTAAAGGTCAACAAACAGACCTTGAACTATTTACAGGATTTTCTCTTTTTGTCATTGTTGTTGTTTTCGTTTGTTGCTTTTTGTGCTCTGTCTTGTTTTTGTGCATATTATTATCTCTGCAGGTATATCTAATAAGATAGGCTGGATAAACAATCTGAAGGAGAAAATAGCAGGACCAACTTTTCTGGTGAGACATAGGAGAGGGGGTGGTAGGGGAAAGGAAATGGTGTTAACAGACCCAGGGACAAGGGAACAACAAGTGATCCAAAATTGTTGGTGAGGAGGGTGTAAGAGGCCTGGTAGGGATTGACCAAGGGTAATACAGAAGAAATACTGAAACCAAATGAAGGCTGAGCATGATACTGTGACAAGAGAAAAGGAAAAGGAAATAGAGGAAAGATCTAGGAGGCAAAGGGCATTTATAGATATCTAAATACTGGTATATATTATATATATACATATATATGATGGGAAAATAGATCTATGCACATATGTTTATATGTTTAGCATTAAGGTAGCAGATTGACATTGGTCTCCACTCAAGTACTCCCTCAATGCAAGAGTACTTTGTTCTATTAAACTGGCTTTCCGTGATGCTTATCTTCCTGAAACAATTGCTGAAGACAAAGCAGGTGCATAAGCAAAAGAAAGCTGATGATTCCTGGATATCAAAAGATATAGTGTCTGGATTTTTAAAGGCTTAAAGCTAAACAAGTGACTGTTTAGCTCAGAAGAAACAAAGTCTTCATGAAAGAAACACACAAGCCTGTTTGATCATGAGGTTTTACTAGGGTCAGATATCAAGCAACAATAAAAAATCATCTCATTGTGAATAGGGGGAGTGCAGATTGGTGACCCAAAGCCCATCTGTAGGCAACTGGACATTCCCTTACAGAAGGGTTGCAGGGAGGACACGAGCCAGTCAGGGTGCAGTGTAGCAACGATGAAACATACAACTTTCCTCTAGTTTTTAAATACTCTCTTTCCCCCCCCCCACCCCACTATCATGATCCCAGTTATATCTTACAAATTTGGCTAGACCAGAATATGTGCACTGATACAGATAGGAACCAGAAACACAGGGAATCCAGGACAGATGATCCCTTCAGGACTAGTGGTCAGAGTGGTGATACCAGGAGGGTAGAGAGAAGATGGATTAAAAGGGGGGAACAGATTATGAGGATCTACAAAATATTCCTCCCCTGAGAGACAACAGAAAAGTGGATGAGGGGAGACATTAGATAGCATAAACCATGACAAAATAATAATTTTTAAATTATCAAGGGTTCATAGAGGGGAGGGAGGGAAAAAATGAGGAGCTGATACCAAGGACTCAAGTATGAAGCAAATGTTCTGAGAATGATGATGTCAACAATGTGGTTAACATTGTGGTTAATGTACAAATGTGGTTAACATACAATGGAAGCATGGATGGATGGATGGATGGATGGATGGATGGATGGATGGTTTGTGATAAGAGTTGTACGAGCCCCGAATAAAACGAGTTTTAAAAAAATGGCGCCTTCTATTGCTTTTAACAGATGCAGTCTCAGAAGCTAGCAAGGGCAGTTCTATCCTGTCTTATAGGCTTGCTATGAGTTGGCATCACCTCCCTACCAGTGAGCTTGTTGTTTTTGTTTTTGCTTTAGGTGCACGATAGTCTGGGGATCTTTAAGAGCACCAAATTTGGATTTAAACCATCCCGTCTCCAATCCCCTATTCAAAAAGTCATATGGCAAGGTGACTAAGCAGTCAGCTTTGAACAGAAAGGCTGAATGTTCAAATCCCCCACATGCTTTCTGGGAAAAGATGTGGCAGTGTACTTGTTCAGAGTTTACAGCCGTGGAAGTGCAATGTGGAAGTTGAAATCAATCCAGAGGCAGAGGGTTTGGGTGCAGAATGATGTGGGTGCACCATCTGACCTCCTTTGAATCACAAGTGAGGAGGAGAGTTGAGGCCAACATCAGAGCAAGGCCAGTTCCTGTGAGGGGGAAGTCAGACACGCTTCTACCCTATGAAGTTTGTACCTATTCTGATACCAGCCATCTCTCCTATGGCATTCTCTGCTGGGCTTTCCATTGCAATGGCCACACAAAACTCACAGATCCTAGTCACGATAATGCAGTTGATTATAAAAGGTAATAGCTTGTAATTTAGCATTAGAAGCACCGGCTCAGCATACAGTTTTGATGGTCTAGGCAGCCTCTTCTCAGTCATTCCTATAGGCAATGTCTCTCTCTGGTCCTTGGCTTCTCAGCAGTGGGACCTTTTGATCATTTCATGGTTTGGGCTTTGTAGCAGTGTCAAAAATGCCCATCAAGGAGTTTACTTTGGCACAAGCCTCAGATGGAAGTCTCCCTGCTCCAGCCACATGACTCACTACCCCTGCTATTGTTGTCAGGCACCATTGAGTCGGTTCGAACGCACAGTGATCGGATGCACAACTGAGTGACGACTGTCTGGTTCTGCATCATGCTCCTAATTGTTCTTATGCTATAGCCCATGGTGGAAGCCATCGTGCCAGCCTGTCTCCTTCAAGACCCTCCTCTCTTTGGGGAGTGCAATCTGTAGGGTTGGCAGTTGAAAACAACCGGAAGCTCCTCAGGAGAAAGACGGCTCACTATTCCCATAAGCAGTTACAGTCTCCCACATGGGGTGTCACTGTGAGAAGCCTGTAGCTCATTGTCTAACCTGCAAAACTGAATCAGACTGGATGTGCTCTTTACACACCTGGGTAAGCCATCTTTGATGGAAATCTCTTTCTATACACATACATGGGTATATCACACATATGTACATATACACATACATGTATAGGCATATGCACCACTGGTCTTGCTCCTTTAAAGCC
>PVJH01018763.1:0-44382 GCA_004026705.1 Nesogale talazaci
GGGGGGGGGGGTCCTGTGGAATTGGGAGGTTGGTTGCCTGCATAATTTCACCGACTGATAGACAAGGGGAGAAGAAAAAGATCATCTGCCTCTTGCGTGGTACCGATGAAAAGATCTGATTGACAGGTCTGGCTCTGCAATTCTGTGAATTACCCAAAATGCCTGTCATTGACAGCTCTTTCCCCTCAAGGGGGCTCCCGCCTTTCTTTTCTACCCCCTTTTTATTCCATAATGGAAGAGCGACTTCCCAAACTATACGGTATTTCTTGTCACTGAAGGAATCATACAGCTGCTGAGTTTTGATGGCTTTATCTGGCAAGCGTCCCTCATTCCAAACGCGGGCAATAGAATTCCTCTCCCTCGTCCTCCTTGAGTTGGTCCAAGGGTGAATGAGTCACTGCCCATGCTTTGTGAAGCGGGCTTCTATCCTTTCCTGCTCCCTACCCCGTTGAGCTTCACCTACCTCATTCCTGCCCCGTTGCTTCCGACTCCTAACATTTTCCCCTCTCCTTCTCGAGTTGTTCTCCCAGAAAACAACGTCTATGCCCTGAAACCAGTGGCTCTCAACCTCTCTAATGCCGCTCAGACTGTGGTGACCCCCCCCCAACCATAAAATTATTTTTGTGTCTACTTCATCACTCATCTTGCCACTGTTATGAGTCAGGTGACCCCTCTGAAAGGGTCATGCAACATACCCCAGGGATCACCATCCACAGGTTGAGATCCCCTGCCTTCCATACACCCTTTACACTTAACGTGAGTCTGAGAGCAAACCTCTTCCACAGCCAGGCCCTCTGGCCTGTTACACATGGGCAGCCCTGTGCTGTGTGTGCCATGCTCTTCCTGGCCTGGTAACGATCATAGAACATCTGCTAGCCCAAACCTCACAGTCATTTACCCATCCATCCATCCATTCATAGCCGTCATACAGCGGATTCTTGTGGAAGGCCTACTCCCGGGGCCTAGCTGTGTTTCATCGGCTCTTGCCCTCCCCTGCTTTATCATGACTTCTAGTTCTCTACAGAGCCCCCAGCTGGAAATACTCAGGGTATGTGTCTCAACCAGTCACCCTGTGGCATGGCATTCTGAAAATTCTGGGAAATCTTATTTTTCATCCTTGGAAGCAGGAGACACACTCTCCCTGCTCACTTCCTTCGAGACATTCCTGAGGAGAAGTCACTGGGACATACCTGATGCAGCCCTGGGACCTGGAGAAGCCATGCAAAGACCCCTGCCAGCACTGCTTGCATGCCACTGGATTCAAACTTTCTACCCACTGGCCTCTGACTGTCCTGAGTTCGGCATCATTGCATATGTTTTGTGAGTCTGAAGAGGATTTTAGATTGGTATTGGACAAATAGGCTAATATCATGGGCTTGGACTGGACTGGGTTGTGATGCTTTCTGAATGTATACTTAGCCTTTATATAAAACTCTTATACACATACACATTTCTCTGGATTTGTTTCTCTATTCTACCTGGACTGACACACTAATGATTTCCAATCCAGGCTGTGTGACCGAGCCTTCTCCTGGCCTCTGAAGCCTACCAATGAGCCACTTGAACAAAGAGAAGGTGTCTCCTGCTGGACTCTCCCATGAGGCCTACCACCACAAACTGCTGACAGTCAAATCTCATGGACCTTCTTCAATCCTCACATCACACGGTCTCTCTATGACCAATCCAACCCTACGTCTGGAACATCTCCCATCTCACTGTGTTATTCTCCTGAAATTCTCTTCACCGGCTCATTTTCTTTCTTTCCTTTTAAAATGTATTATGAATTGGGTGAAAGTTTACAGAACAAATTAGTTTTTCATTCAACAATCTTGACACTTTGGGTCTCGCTGCCTACAACGTCCACAATGTAACATCCACCATTCCCACCTTCTCACATTTCCCATTTCCGTTACTCCTCTTCTAACCTTTCCAGCCCTTTGAACTTTGTCCTTGGCAATGGCTGCCCTGCTGGTCTCTTTGGTTGATTATTCTAAGAGGTGCATCACTCCCTTGTGTAACTGTTCCCTGTCCATTGTTGGACTGAGAGCTGACTGTGGTGGGGTCTGGGTCTCCAGGGAGATGAAAGGCCAAAGTCTCTGGTTCCCACCAGTTTCTAGCTGAACAGTAGGCCTGGTGTTTTTCATGCTCGTGAATGTTGATCTGCAGTTTTCTTCCACTCTGTCCAGGGATGCTTATGCACACTCTGTTGTGATCCTTTCAGAGGGGCCACCAGTGGGAGCTGGGCACCATCTAGCTCTTCTGGTTTCAGGGTGGTGGACACTGAGATGGACCTTGTCCATTAGTCCATTGGATGAGTTGTTCCAGGGGTCTTTAATGTTATTCCTTGTTTTTTGTTTGGGACAGAGAGAGACACCAACCAATAGTAGTATCATAGGTGGTTACTTGCCAGCGTTTAAGACCACACTGGCTTTTCTTCTTGGCTGTCCCGTCTTGACAAAGCCAGAAGGATTCAGAACACCAAGATTTCACTTTTTCCCTCTTTTCTTCTCAGATTGGCTTCCTCTATTTCCATAGGCAATAATCCCTGCTTCTCCTCCTTCCACTCGCTCCATCCTACAACCCAGTGTTTCAACTAGCTGGAAAGCATCCTCAGACTTTATTGATGGCTGAGACTTTATTGATGAAAGAATAAAACTTAAGCCATTATTTATATTGCCATAATCATCCACAGTGTCTAAAGAAAGAACTATTTTTTTTTCAGGGCGAGAAAACCAAGCCTCTTGCTGTGAAGTCAATAGTGATTGATATCAACCCCATAGCACAGAGCAGAACTACCACACAGAGTTTCAAAGGCTGCCAGTCTTCCCTGAAGCAGACTGTCACACCGGTCACCCATGGGCTGGCTGAGGGTCCAAGCGGCTGGCCTTTTATTAAGCAGCCAAGCGCTTAATTGCTGTGCTACCAGGGATCCTAGGGGGACCAAAAGAAAAATAAGAACCACACCGAATAATCTGCTGCTGTCCAATTAGACAAGCCCCTTTGACATTCTTCTCCTTCCTTTACAAGTCATATATCCCTGCTGAAAGAGTTACAAGCCCCCTTGAACTCTCCCAGTTGGTTTCCTGGACTCGAGGCCTATGAAATCGCGGTCTGAGTCCATCGACTTGTCCTGAACAGGGGCACACACCCCTCCCTGCTCCACAGGCACCCTCAAGCCAAGAGGGAAGGACCAGGAAGTGGGCTTATTTCTTGACCCTCACAGCAGCCTCTCTGAAACTCATTTGCTTTCCATGAAAGTTCCTTTAGTCCCAGAGTACAATTCCGATCACCAAGGAGGTCTGATTCCAATTAAATGAAAGTGGCTTGAAGAGATTTTTTTTTAATGAAAATGTAAGACAATATTTAACTTTTATAGCCCAGATATATCTGATTTTAGTCCAGGTTATATTAATCCCCATGCTTTAATAATAATCCTTTGGTGGAATGGAAACGCACTTGTTATATGACCGGGAGCTAAAACATACTTGTTGAATTTTCTCCAAAGCATAATAGATTCCCAACTCTATATGAAACATCTGGCTTATGAAATCACTCCAGTTACTGAAACAAGTACTGATTAAATTTGACCCTGGGTTTTTTTTGGTTGGTTGGTTGAGTTTGTTTGTTTGTTTTGCGCCAATAGGTTTTTGTTTTGTAATAGTAATACCTACATGAAGTATCCAAATAATTTAAAAATGTGCAAAGAAGGAAGTAAAAACCCAAACAGACAATAAAACCCCTCTAATGAGCCAAAGAGAAGCACAGTGACTACCTTCTCAGATATCACTCTAGGCATATGTGTACATGTAAATATATGTATTCCATTTTTGCATAATGGAATTGCACTATAAAGTTCATCAATACCACCACGTGTCTGTCAGTTGGTTGTACTGTGGCGACTTGTGAGTTTCTGTGAGGCTGAAAGCCATGTCACTGGGATTCTGAATGGCAGCAGGCTCACCCAAAGTGAACAGGTTTCAACAGAGCTTCCAGACAAGGAACAGACTCTAAAGAAGGGGCAGGCTGATCGTGTCTGTGGAATTAGCCTCTGAAAACCCTATGGATAGCAGCAAAACCCTGTCAGTTGCTGAGAGCATGCTAAATGCAAGCAGAACGCTGTCAGAGATAGGGGCAGAGGATGCATGCCTCCCGTGTGAAGGCATTCAAAAATGACAGAGGAGGAGCTGCCTTCCCTCTGCAGAGGTGACCGTAATGACTTAGATGGAGCCAAGCGTGCAGGAGGAAAAGCCCTGTGAGATCTTGGTTGGCTAATGGGGCACGACTCTAAATGAGCGCAAACAGCTGCAAACGTCCATTAAGGAGAACTTGGAATGTACAAAGGATGCATCGAGGAAGACTGGCGATTGTTAAAAATGAAATGGAACACATAAAGACAAACAGTCTATGCATTCGTGAGCTGAGAGAGACTAAGATTGTCCATTTGGAGGCAGCAAATGGTCATTATGCCAGGAATTACCCTGTCAAGAGGATTGGTGTTGCATTCATCGACCAAAAGGACCGTCTCAAGATCTCCCTGGAAGGATAGTGCTATCTATGATAGGATAAGATTGATCCACATGCAAGGAAATCCAAGTAACACAACTATTAATCAAATTTATGCATGTTCACTAAAGCTAGTGTGTAGACTAGAGAAACAAAATCATAGACATGCATATGGATATAGGGGAATGGTTTATATACAAAAGGAATGGAACATTGAGAAAGCATCCCAATAATCCAGTTCAAAGTCATAAATCTGATATTAGCTCATATGTCCGATACCAGTCTGTAATGTCTCCTTCTGACTCATAGAGTCACAGGCCAGTGGGTGCAGAGTCCTGGCTCTGGCAGGGGTCCCATCATGGTTCCTCATTTCCAGGGCTCAGGGTGCATCAACAACGTCCAGTGATGGCAGAAACAACTCTTTGCTGGCAGGGGTCTCCACATGGCCTCTCCAGTTTCAGAGGTAACTGGGTAAAGCCGTGTGACTTCTCCTCCGGCTCCTCAGAGGCTGCTATCTTATCTTGTCCGTGATTCATCGTCTCTGAGACTAATTCCCAACAACTAAGAGATAGTTTCTCATCTCCACCAGGGAAATATCGCAAGATTTTCCAGACGTGTCAGGAGAAAGCCATGCCCACATGGAGGCCTCATTGGCTACTCAATAGCTGTCTCCAGGTTAACAGGCTAGACTCCTCCCCTACATCTCAATCATGAAATTAACAAAAGCACATGACTGCCATAGCTAGTGATCCAGAAACTGAAAAATTCTACCCAGGTTTAAGTCTGCAGCTGATCAAGCATGCAGTCAAGACGCATTGATTGTAATACAAAATCCCAACAAAAAAGGAAGGCACAGTAGTTGGGAAATAGGGTCTTCGTGAAAGGAACAAAGCGAGAGACTATATGATAGAACTTTACAAGATAAATAACTTCTTCCATGCAAATTCCTTTTTTCAACAACACAAACAGCAACTATACCTGTGGAATACACGGACATCAAATTGACAACATAGATGGGAAGAGATGACGGAGACGCTCAATACCAGCAGCTAAAACCAGGTCAGGACCTACATGAAAGGAAGAGACCATCAATGGCACATATGTAAATCCAGATTAAAGTGGAAGAAAATGAAAATAAGTATAGGGGAGTTAAAATGTGGCATTGGGCATATTCCACCTGAATTTCGAAGACGTCTCAAGAACAGACTTGATGCATAAAGCACTAATGACAAGAGATGTGAGGTGACATCAAGAAGAGGGTCCATGGAGAAAGCAAAAGGATGTTAAGAAGGTAGGAAAGAAAAAAGAAATAAATCAAAGAAGATAGGAAAGAAGAGCTTAAAGTGGATGTCAGAAGAGACTCTTAGTTGTAGAGCAGCGAAGGCACAGGGAAGAAAAATGAAATCAAAGATCTGAACAGAAAATTCCAAAGGGCAGTTTAAGAACGCAAAGTAAAATATAATGAAATGTGTAAAAATCTACAGTTAGAAAGCAAAAAAAGATATGTTCAGTATATCTTAAACTGAAAGAGCTCAAGGAAAAAAAAAATCAAGCCCAGACTTGCAATATTAAAAGATTCTATGGGAGAAATATTGCATGATACAGAAAACATCAAAAGAGGATGGAAACACAGCACAATTGCTGGAGACAAAATGTGTGCATAAGCAAATGTGGTGAAGAAGGCAGCTGGTGTCCAGCTATTAAATGAGTTAGCATCTGGAGTCTTAAAGGCTTGAAGTTACACAAGCTGCCATTCAGCAGAGAAACAACAGCCCACATGGAAGAAGCACACCACCAGTGCAATCATGAAGAGTCATCAGGACCAGGTAATAGGTACCAGAAAATACAAACAAACAAACAAGAACATTGTTGGGGACAAAGGGTTTGGAGCAAAGATCCAAAGGTAATCTGTAGGCAATGGAACAATCCCCCCATAGACAGACCATAGACAATGGATGAGTTGACCAGGGTGCAGTAAAGCATCAATGAAACACACTCTATTCCTCTGGTTCCTTGAGGCTTCTGCACACACACACACACACACCCCCACTGCCATGACCCCAATGTTGCTTCTCATTTTCGACTAGACTGGAACATGTACACAGGTATAGATAAGAGATGGGTCTTCATGATACGCAGAATCCAAGTACAAGAATGGGAATAGTAATACCAGAAGGGTAGGGGAAGAGGGAGAGAGGATGGGAAAAAAGGGGAAATGATCATAATGATCAATACATAACATACACACTTCTCCAAGGGGAAGAACAACAGAAAACATGGGAGAAGGGAGAAGACAGTCAGTGTGAGATATGAAAATAATAATAATTTCTAAACTTTCAAAGGGTTATGAGGGTGGGGGAGGGGGGGAAATAATTTATAATTTATCAAGGATCCATGAGGAAGGGAGGATGGAAGAGGAAGGGGGAAAAATGAGGAGTTGATATCCAGGGTTGAAGTAGAAAGAAAATGCTTTGACAATGATGATGGCAATGTATGTTTAAATATATACATTGACACATGGATGAATTTATGAATTGTGATGAGCGGTGTAAGAGTGCCCCCCCCAAAAAAAAACACATTTAATTTTAAAAAAAGAATATGGAAAGAAAACAGAGTCACTGTACCAAAAAGAACTAGTGCTCATTCCACCATTTCAGAAGGTAAGTGTATAAGCAAAAATCAATAGTACTGATAGAATTCTAAGCTCCAAAGTAAGCATTAGTCAAAAACCAGGCTCCAGGAAATGGTGGAATACCAATTGAAATGTTTCAAAAGCTGGCGAAGCACTGAAAGCACTCACTTGTCTCTCTATAGGTAGAGATCCATATCTGTAGACATTTCAAAAAAAGTAAGCTTTCAGAATGTACAAATTGTAGATCAATATCATTGATACCACATGCAAGGAAAATTTTGCTAAAGTTCATCCAACAAAGACTATAGCAATACCTTGACAGGGAGCGATAGAGTTTCAAGCCAAATTCAGAAGAGGTTGTGGAATGGGGATATACATACATCATTGCAAATGTCAGATGGTTCTTGGCTGAAAGCAGAGAATACCAGAAAGATATTTACTTGTGCTTCATTGACCATGCAAAGGCATTCTGTATGGATCATACCATACTATGGATAGCCTTGAGAAGAATGGAAATTCCAGAATACTTCATTGTGCTCGTGCTAAACCCGTATAGGGATCAAGAGGCAGCTATGCAAACAGAAACAGGGAGAACTGCCTGGCTTAAAATCAAGGAAGGTAGTGTGAGAGTTGTATCCTCTCACCTTAGTTATTCAATCTGTATGCTGGACAAATCAGGGAAGCCACATTACAGGAAGAACTCAGCAGCAGGTTTGGAGGAAAGCTTACTAACAACATGTGATAGGCAAATGACACAGCCTGGCTTGCTCAAAATGAGAAGTATTTTAAGCACTTTGTGTTGGGCAGGGTTCTCTAGAGAAATAAAACCAGGACACTTATGATTATATAGAGAGATAGGAGGATAGGTTTGTACAGCGAGAAGAAATATAACAACTGATTAGTCCACAAAGCAGTACAGCGGGTTCAGTTCAACTTACTTCCATGGAACAGTTAATATACTGGAGAGCCTTCAACTCACATGGGCTGCCAGGTCCAAGATCAAGGAAGTAGATAGCAGAGTCCTCCCTCAGGCAAGGCAAGCAGAATCTGCCCACAGGCAGTCAGTAGCAAGGTGGGTCAACAGTCAGTAGTAGCTCGGAAACCTAGGCAAGCAAGCACAGATGGGTTATCAAACACAAGGCAACAGGATCCACTAGCCTCAAGCTCAAGTGATATACACACAAGCAGCTGGTAAAGCAGGTCTTGAAGGAACTTCAAGCTCTAGCAATAGGATTCATGGGTTGGCTTGCACCACAGGTAGGGTAGCTCACAGGTTGAGGCAGAGAACTAGCTGAAGTAGCAGCACACTTCAGCATGCTTCAGTGACCAGAAAGCAAAAGAGAGGGAAAGAGGGACGGGTCTTACAGAGTCATTTATCTCTTTGTCCCCTAATTAAACTGCAACATGATTAATCCCACATGCTCCTATTGGCCAGGTTGGCATAATAAACCTAATGGTCACATACTTGCTAATAAAGATCAAGCATAGATTACAATTCAATACAAAGAAGAAAAAAAATCACAACTGGATCAGTAGTTAACAGCATGATAAATGCAGACATGATTGAAGTTATCAAGGATTTTATGCTATTTGGATCTATAATCGACGCTCATGGAAGAAGAGTTAAGAGATAAATGAAAGAAGAAAAAAGAGATAAATGATGTGTCACATTAGGTAAATCTGATACACAACACCTCTTTAAAGTGTTGAAAATCAAGGCTGCTACTTTGAGGACCAAGTCGTGGGTCATATGCATGTCAAAATTGAATAGGGAAGACCAGAGAAAAATGAATACATTTGAATTATTGTACTGGCAAAGCCTACTGAAAGTATCGTGGACTGCCAAGAGAACAAACAAATCTGTCTCAGAAGAAACACAGTCAGTGTTCTTTAGAGGCACCGATTGTGAGACGTCGTCTTACATACTTAGGACAAGTTATCAGGCGAGACCAGTTCTTGGAGAAGGACACCATACCTGGTAAAGTGGAGGGGCACCAAAAACATTACCAAAAACTTTACCTGGTAAAGTGGAGGGGGACCTGAACAAGATGGATTGGCACCGTGGCTGCAACAATGGGCTGAGTCACAAGAAAAACTGGGAGGCTGGTGCAGGACTGGGCCTGGTTTTTTCATTCTATTGAACATGAGGATACCAAGAATTGAAACCGACTGGATGTTTCCTAACAACAAGATTTTATCCTGGATGATCAGGAGCTCTGGTGACATAATGTATTCTGTGTGGCACTGCTAACCACACGGTCAGCAGTTCCACCACCTGCTTGGAGGGAGAAAGATGAGGCTGTCTACTCCTATTAAGAATTATGTCTCTGCAGCCATCTAGCTTAGAAGCAACAAAGTCTACATGGAGGAAGCATACCAGCCTTTTGGACCGTGTGGTGTTGAAGGTATCAAGCATCAGGCATCAAAGAACAAAGCATCATATCACTGTGTGCTCACCTTCCCCAAAGGATCGCTGAAGACAAATGGGTACATAAGCAAAAGTGATCATGCAAGCTGATGGTGCCTGGCTATCAAAAGATGTAGCATCTGAGGTCTTAAAGACTTGAAGGTAAACAAGTGGCCATCTAGCTCAGAAGCAACAAAACCCACATGGAAGAAGCACAACAGCCTGTGTGATCACGAGGTGTCAAAGGGATCAGGGATCAGGCATCAAAGAACAAAAAATCATACCAGTGTGAGTAAGGGGGAGTGTGGAGTGGGGACCCAAGACCCATCTGTAGGCAACTGGACATACCCTTACAGAAGGGTCATGGAGAGGAGATGAGTCAGCCAGGGTACACTATAGCAATGATAAAACATGCAACTTTCCTCTAGTTCCTAAATGCTTCCTCCACCCCCACCCCCACACTACCATTATCCCAATTCTACCTTATAAATCTGGCTAGACCAGAGGATGTACACTGGTACAAGCAGGAAGTGGAAACATGGGGAATCCAAAACAGATGATCCCTTCAGGACCAATGGTGAGAGTGGCGATACCAGGAGGGTGGAAGGAGGGTGGGGTAGAAAGGGGGATCTACATATAATCTCCTCCCAGAGGGATGGACAATGTGGGTGTAGGGAGATGTCAAATTGTGTAAGACATGACAAAATAATAATCATTTATAAATTATCAAGGGTTCGTGGGGGAGGTGGGGTGGGGAGGGAGAAAGGAAAAAAGTGAGGAGCTGATACCAAGGGCTCAAGTAGAAAGCAAATGTTTTGAGAATTATATTAGCAACAAAGGTACAAATGGGCTTAACTCAATGGATGGATGGATGGATTGTGCTAAGAGTTGTAGGGCCCCCCCCCCCCCATGCAATGAATTTAAAAAAATGTTAGGTCTCAGAAACCCATATATATAGTTCTGCTCTGACCCATACGGTCATTGTGAGTCGGCATCAATTCAATGGCAGTAGTTTTGCGAGAGATGGGCTACATTAAAAACATCTCTCACTGCCAGGGAGGCACTAGCTTTTTTTTTCTGAAAAGATAGCAGCAGGTCAAAAGCATTTGGAATCTTATGGCTTAGGGTAGAGACATTAAAAGCACTAAGTTTGGAGTTAGGCGGACCTAGGTTTGCAATGACTGCCACTTGGGGGTACTTGGCCTTGGACAAATCCGCTCTGAGCTGCAGTGTCCTCATCTGTAAAGCAGGATGACAGCACTTCCCTCAAAAGATTGCTGCAAGGGCTCAGCTAAACAATGCAGGTAAAGCACTCAGGCCCCCGCATTTCAAATTGCCCTTGAGAAGTCAAAATTAGCTCAAACGAAGGAGGTAAAGATTTGCCCAGCCATTCATCAGGCAGAAGAGCAGGCACAGAGAAAGCCAGCTGCCGTGTTACCAGGATGCAATCTGTCTCCCAAGGACACCATGCAGCTGTGTCATAATAAACCGCTCTCTGAGTGACTGTTGCTCTCTGACGCCGAGAAACTTTGTTCTCTAAAATCAGAGGGAGAAGACACTGGGGTGTTTGTAATTAGACCAGTGAGAAAGAAGCATCCCTCTCTCTGCCTGGGGGGATCGAAGTTCTTTCTGATAGAGTTGTAACCTTCAGAGAAGTGCTCTGCTTCAGATAAAGGCGCTGCTGGGCAGAGCAGCCTACATCTGGGCTAACTTTACTGTATCCAAGGAAACCGGACTCTGGCTCTATTTTGCAGTCCTGCCTGAGAGTTGATCCCTTTACCCACAGTTCTGCTTTGTTCATCAAAACACCACTTAATTTAAATTGCTTCTAGAGTCTGCTGGGGGTTCCTTTTGACTGTTGTGGTTGTTGGTGGTAGTGGTGGTGGAGGTGGAGGTGGAGGTGGTGGTGGTGGTGGTGCAGGTGGTGTTGGTGGAGGTGATGTTGTTGCTGTGGTTGGTGGTGGTGGAGGTGGCGGTGGTGGTGGAGGTGGAGGTGGTGAAGATGGAGGTAGAGATGGTGGAGGTGGTGGTGATGGTGGTAGTTGTGGTGGTAGTGGTGATATCCTTAAGAGGCGATAGGAATTCATGGTTACCTCATGTGCTATAGGGGAGAACCATTCCTGAGTGTTTTCTTGCCAGTCATGTTTATTTTTTTTTTCATTTTATAGGGGACTTGAACAACTTTTATCACAATCCATCCATTGTGTCGAGCACATTTATACATTTGTTGTCCTCATCATTCTCAAAACATTTGCTTTCTATTTCAACCCTTAGTATCAGCTCCTTTTTTCCCTCCCCTCCGCACTCTCCCCCACAAGCCCTTGATCATTTATAAATTATTATGTTTTTTTCATACCTTACACTGTCCTACATCTCCCTACACCCAGTTTTCTGTTGTCTGTCCCCTAGGGAGGGGGTTATATGTCGATCCTTGTAACAGGTTTCCACTTTCTATCCAACCTTCCTTCCATCCTCCTGGTATCGCCACTCTTACCACTGGTCCTGAAGGGATCATTTGTCCTGGATTCCCTGTGTTTCCAGTTCCCATCTGTACCAGTGTACATCTTCCAATCTAGCTGGATTTGTCAGGTAGAATAGGGATCATGACGGGGGGGGGGGGGGGGGGAAGAAGAAGAACTAGAGGAAAGTTGTATGCTTGATGCCTGATACCTGATCCCTTTGCCACCTTGTGGTCACACAGGCTGGTGTCTTTCTTCCATGCAGGCTTTGTTGCTTCTGAGCTAGATGGCCTCTTGTTTACCTTCAAGTCTTTAAAACCCCAGGCACTGTATCTTTTGATATCAGCTTTCTTCACCACATTTGTTCATGCACCCATTTGTCTTCAGCAATCGTGTAGGGAAGGTGAGCATCATGGAATGTCCATTTAATAGAACAAAATGTTCTTGTATGGAGGAGGTACTTATGTGAACTCGCCAGTCATCTTAACGGACCCAAATCATCAAGCTCTGGTTTAGGTTAGTGGTGGAGCTCAAACCATGAACTCTGCTGAGGGACTTCAATTTCCTCTATGAAGTATGTTATGAAGTCATTAGGTGACATTGCTGTCCACTCAGCTTTTGGACTCGTATCAATCCTACATGACAGATGAAAACTGTGCCCTAGGATTTTCAAGGCTGTCATCTTTTTTGGAGACAGCCGTTGACCAGGACTTCTTCCTACACAGTTGCCAGGCGGGTTTCAACGCCAATCTTTTAGTTAGAAGCCAAGCATCCTTGGGTGGCACACATGGTTAAGTACCAGACTATTAACCCAAAGGTGGGTGATTCAGAGTCATGCAAACTCAGCAGGTTGCTTAAGATGAGGGCCTTTGGTTTTTACATCGCAATCTTGTGGATCTTTATGGAGCCCCATGGGCCTGTGGGTTAGGGGTGACCCTGCATACCTTGGGGCCGATGGTTCAAACCCACCAATGGAAAACTGAGGCTGTCTGCTCCCATAAAGATGCAGTCTCTGAGACCAGGCGTCGGGCCTCTGAGTCAGCCCCATCTCAGAGGGTCACCCAAACCTCTGGAGCAGGTAGTTCTCCTCTGCAGTCGGTCACTGTGAGTCAGAATGAATTGAACAGCAATGAAAATAGAGGCAGGGAGTACATGTGCAGGGAGTTGGATTTGGTATTGCATTGGTTGGCATTCTCTAGTGACAGGGACACATGCAGTTCAATATGGCGGACACTCTGTCGGTTTCAAAATTGTACCGCTGTCTGTACACTGCACTGAACACTTCCAGTAGCCTTCTGGGATATTAGTAGTGGTATAGTGGATTTCCCTGGGCATTCAGTTGTTCTCGACTCATAGTGACCCCATAGGGCAGGGTAGAACTACCCCTGTTTCTGAGACCGTACCTCTTTAAGGGAGTAGAAAGCCTCATATTTCTCTGCAGAAGAGCACCTAGAGGTTTCAAACTGCTGACCTGGATGTTAGCAGCCCAATGAACAATCCACTAAACCAGAGTCAAGCCTCCCTGAGAGTAGCAGGTTTACCAAATTTCAGTCAGATTTGCTGCAGTGTCTGAGGGCTGAATGGCAAAGCCAGTTGTCTATGTAGGAGGACTGCATTGGCAGTGGCCTGTGCTGTGCGCTTTCATGATGCCAGACGTACCCCACCCCCAAGCTTACCAGAGCTGTGCCTGCAATTTAACAACAAAGATTTTTCCCCTCCGGGTTTTTAATTTGCTTTCTCAGGATGATCCTTTAAACAAATCGTTTCTCTCTGATTATGGCTATTGTGGAAAATTGAGAACATACGGAGAAGTTGATAAATGAAAATAGAAATTATCTAGCTCACCACTCAGACACGACAACCGCTAACATTCTGGTATAGTTTCCACTTCCTTTCACATACATGAAGTTGAAAAGATGATCTTCTTTTTAAAAACTCTTTTGGTATGCATTTAAGCAGCTTTGCAGAAAAAGAAATCTGATGAATATAAACTCCAAGCATTTGTTTAAATTTACTTCTGGTTCCTACATTCATTCCATAAATGTTACTAAATACCTCTGCGGGCAAGGCATTGAGCTCGATCCAGATTAGCGATGTGAAATACTTTATCCTTTATAAATGTGCATATGCTTTTCCAAACCAGCAATCAGTATGTACAAGCTGCTTTATGGTCTACCTTTCTCTCTCTATGTATCCCGTATAGGTTTATGTTTGCGCTGCAAACTTCTGATGTTTTAAAAGTTTAACAGTAATCAACGATAAAGACATTTTTCTATGATTTGAACATTTGGGATATTGTCTACCCCCGTCTCACTTTTGCATTGTATTCCTAACAAAGTCTATCAAATTCAAGAGCCTGACCGGTCTTATCTGAGGAAACCTCTTTTAAATTCCACTACTTAATAGTAGGAGCACATTACATGTGCCATAGACCTCTCATTCATCGATTCGTCAGATAGTTTTCTCCCAGTTTGAGAAGGTCGCACATTGTCATCAAGCAGCAGTTCTCAATCTGTGGGTCAAGACCCCTTGGGGAAACCAAAAAACCCTTTCACAGGGGTCACCCTATTCATAACAGTAGCAAAATTACAGTTATGAAGCAGCAATGAAAATAATTTTATGCTGGAGGGGTTCCTACAACATGAGGAACTGTATTAAAGGGTCTTGGCATTAGGAAGGTTGAGAACCACTACTATTGTGTATTCTGACGCATAGTGCGTCTGTGTAAGTCTACGGGACAGGGTAGAAGTGCCCCTGTGGATTTCAGAGACTCTTTACGGCAGCAGAAAGCCCCTTCTTTGTTCTGCACAGTGGTTGGTAGTTTTGAACTGCTGACCTGGTGTTTAGCAGCCCAATCTTAACTCAGTATGCCACCAAGGGAAGTCGGAGGTCACAGATAACGGACTTTCATGGCTCAATCAGTCTATGAGGGTAACAGGAATGTGTGCCAGGAGTGCTGCCTTCCTCTCCATCGTGAGCCAGCAGACTAGGCAGAGAACTCACAGTAGACCAATGCTCAAAGCATACGCCCTGCCACCGATTCACAGCTGGCTTCCTGAGATCCTAAAAGACAATCAAGGATTTCTCCACAGGGCTTCTGAGACTGTAAATCTCTACAGAAGCAGAGAGGCTGATCTTTCTCCACAGAGCGGCTGGTGGATTTGAACTGCTGACCTGGCAGTTGGTGACTCAATACCTTATCCACGGTGCGACTAGGGCTCCATCAACAGCCCCGGTTTCTCGTTAGGTTTGGCTTCCAGAAGAATTTTGCACATCGAATCGATATATCACTAAGCAGCTATTAAAGCATGAACTCATTTCTTCCTACCTCCGCAGAACAATGATGACTGTGAATTTTCCCATGAAGGTGGACCCACCAGCTGTGGGTGCTAGGGGAGCTGAGGCAGTGTCATTAGTGAGGAGGAATGTGCACATGCAATTGCCAAGTGTAGGCAGGAGAAAGATCCAGAAACAGAACACTGGGGCATGCCTCAGATCCAGATGAGTGAATCAGAGAGGCAGAACTGGTTGTGGGGTAACCCGACTGACCCAGCGAGACTTCCAAAGAGAGGTGAGAGGCAAGGCCTGAGGCCCCAGCATACAGCGCAGGAGCTATTGAGAGGCCTTGCCCAGGGATGGGGAGGGGCACATGCGGAGGATGGAATTATTTTGTGTCATCCTCTAAATAGTCGATGTCACGGAGACATATTGGCTCATGCCCAGCAAGATAACTTTACATTATTATTTTTATTTAAGGAGAACATTTATTAATTCTTAAAAGAGAAATGGACAGCACAAAGATACAGACACATCGTCCAATGAAATGGTTTTTTAGAAAAGTTGATGAAGCAGGATGGCAGGACTGGTGTTAGAAAGGAGAGCACTTCAAGATATGATTTGGAGGTGGTATAAATCATTTTGAAAACAACCAGTTTCATTTTCCTCATTCTTGGCTCATCATGGTGCCTGACACACAGTGAATACTGCATTTTTCGGACCAGGTGCACCCCGTCTTTAGAGCAGGAAAACAATAAAAAAATATTCCGAATCAAATAATAGCAGTATACGAAAATATGTATTAAAATAAAGCAAAATATGGTCATGTTTAACAGCGTAAACTCAATGGTGATGTTAAGAACCATCATCACTATTGGTAACAAATGAGGGGAGGCGTGCACTGTGCCGACCATGTGACCTGACTGACATGGAGACTCCAGGAGGCGGGCTTCCCCCGAACACACAGCATCCACAGCCTGCAAACAGCAGCGGACAGTCAGTGGGCGCATGGGATCATAAACACATGTTCTGGGGCACCGCACCTTCAGCCCATAAGACACGCCCTCATTTTCCCTCCACTTTGTGGGGGGTGGGGGTGGGGGTGGTGGAGTGGGAAGTGCATCTTATGGTCTAACAAATACGGGACTTGGTAAATGTTAAATAAGAAATGAATGTCCCATGTAAAATGATTGCTTTATCTTGTGATCAGGCCTATCTCAGCTCTCTTCCGCCCCAAAAGATAGCCACTAAACTAGCTTTGATCACCATTGATGAGTTCTGCCTGATTTTCAGCCCATTATGAATTACATTATATATTTTATATTCTACTGTGTATGATTTCTTCCATTCAACGGATGTTTTATGAGACGCATCTAAATGCTGCAAGCATTCACTGCTTAATATTTTGTTTTATAAATATACCACTCGGCTGAACCCCACCCTCACCCCGGTGGCGTAGTGGTTGAGTGCCGGACTATGGCCCACAGGCTTGGCGGTTCAAACCCAGAGGCAGCTCTCCAGGAGCAAGGCTGGGTAGCTCCCATGACCACCAAGAGAGCAGTGATGCCTCCCAAATATATATACATAAAACCATTCTTTTTTGTGTGTGTGGGCATCACTGTCCTCTGGTGGGAGTAGGAGGCCCAGCTTTGCTCCTGGGTCAATCTGTTGCATAAGACCACTGGAAAGTGTTAAAGACTAAAGATGTCACTTGGACGACCATGGTGCATTGGATCCAAGTCATGGTATTTTTAATCATCTCATGTGCATGGGAAAGCTGGGCCATGAATACAGATGATGCGATGCAGTGAATTAAGGGATTGGAGCAAAATATTGAAAGTGTCAGAGGAACAAACGAGTCTCTCTTGGGGAGAAGTACTGCCAGAATGCTCCTGCGAAGCAAGGAGGGTGACACTTGGTCTCCTGTATGTCACACATGCTACCAGGATGACCCCTTCATTGTCACTGGGTTGGTTCCAACTCCAAATGACCGTATAGGAGAGGGTGGAACTGCCCCTGTGGGTTTCTGAGACTGCTGTATGAAGTAGAAATTCTCCCTCTAGGCAGCTAATGGTTTTGAAATGCTGACCAGGTGGTTAGTGGCCCCATGTGCAATCACTATGCCATGCCACCAGGGCTCCTCAGGAGGGAGCCGGAACTGGAAAAGGATAAAATGCTTGATAAAGTAGAGGATCGGGGGGAACAGAAGATACATTATTAACTCTATGTCGACAACTCAAAGAACTCACTGCGAGACTCCATACTGACTCATAGCCGCCATGGCTGGGTTTCTGAGACTGTAACTCTTTGCAGGAATAGGGAAGAGATGAGCCAGTCAGGGTGCAGTATAGCACCAATGAAACACACAGCTTTCCTCCAGTTCTTTAGTGCTTCCTTCCCCCCATGATCCTGACCTCAATTCGACCTTACAAATGGATTAGACCAGAAGATGCACACTGCTACAGATAAGGCCCCACAACACAGGGAATCCAGGATAGATAAACCCCTAGGGCCAACAAGGAGAGTAGAGATACCCGAAGGATTAGGGGAGATTGGGGGAAACAGGGGCAATCGATCCTTGAGAACCCCCTCCCAGGGAGACGAATAATAGAAAAAAATGGGTGAAGGGTGATGGAGGATGATGTAAGATATGAAAATACTAATCTATAACTTATCAAGGTTTGTGAGGGAGGCTGGGCAGGGGAGGGAGGGGGAAGAAATGGGGAGCTGATATCAGGGGCTCAAGTGGGAAGAGAATGCTTTGAAAATGATGATGGCGGCGTATGTGCACAATGTGCTGGACACACTGGATGAATGTATGGATTGTGCTAAGAGATGTAAGTGCCCCCAGTAAAAGTTTTAAAAGAAAACTTTAAAAAGAAAAGGGGAAAAAAACCTCAATCTTTCCCTCATGGAGCTACTGGTGGTTTTGAACTGTTGACCATGTGGCTCATAGCCCAATGCATAACCACCACACCACTAGGGCTCCTTTGTGGCAGCAGCAGTAGGTAGAAACATGGCAACACGTGTGAGGCTAGTGCCGGGCCAGGGATGATCTCATTCTGTGTAACCTAGGATCATTGTGAGTCGGAGCTTGCTTGACTGGAAAACAATTAGCCACAGGAACAGTCTTGTCTGTGTCTTCCAGTAGACATATAAACTAATGTCTATTGGATATATCTAAAAGTCGAATGACTAGATCGTAGCACAAGTGTAAACTTTGCTTTAATTAGTAGTGCCAATAATCACCCTCCAACACCCCTATGTGCCTGGCAAGATTGATGTTGGCATCCAATGCTCTAACCTAGGTCAACGATCAGACTTGGCAACAACTGCCAGGAGGCGTGCCTTAAGTGCTCGCTCCTTTCCTGTTAGTGGGGAGACTTCTGGCAACCATCAAATGGACCCATCGTCTAGACCCACGAAGGGGCACACCTAGATTCTGGGGTCTTGGGACAGGTGGTTGAATTAATTTGCTTCCTAAGTCAAAGTCAGGAAATCCAGGTAACAGCATTGGGCATCTGGCTTGGGCGGTTTGAACTCTCTAAAGTTAGCAAATCGAAAACTGAAGAAGAATACAAAAGAGGGGAAAAAAACAACCAACGATACCAAACCAAACTCCCTGCCATCAAGAGGATCCTGACGCAGCGACCCTATAGGGCGGGGCAGAACTGTTCCTGGGGGTAGCTGAGAATGCAACTGTAACGGGAGTAGAAAACATGCCATCCTGCCCCTGGGACCAGCCGGTGGCTTTGAACTGCTGACTTTGAGGACTTTGGCCCAAGGTGTAACCACTATGCCACCAGGACCCCTGAGATCATGAAAGCAGGATATTTACTCATATGATTTTTTTTTCCCCAGTTGCTCTCAGGTATCTACCACTAAAATGGGAAATGGGGCTTACAGATAGCAGAGCTGGTTATAAAACAGCTGCTTTACATGAAAACATGCTTCTGCAAAAAGCCAAGTCATCTAGTTGGAACTAATTTCGAATATGGGCTCCAGTGAACTGGGGTTTATAATCACTTGTGGGTAGTTAGCATACACAGGACACCTATGTCTTTTGTATGACATGGATGGAAGCCTAGATGTGACTGCTGTAGCACCACAGATCCTTAAGGAACCAAAACCAAACGAAACCAAAAAAAACCAAATCCACTGCCCTCAAGTAGATTCTGACTCATGGTGATCTTATTCAGGGTCATCCCCACCCCTGGATGTATACCAGTGTTGCAATAGTACCCAGAAAATTGCAAAAGTAAACAAAACGAAAATGAGCCCAAGAGTAAAGTGGGAAATAAAAAGAGAATCTCAGTAAGTCTATTTGGAGATTGGCTTGGTGGTGTAATGGACTATCAATTGGGCTACTAAGTTCAAGGTCAGCCGTTCAAATCCACTAGTGGCTCTGTGGGAGAAAGAGAAGGGTGTCCCATAAAGGCTTAATGTGTCAAGAACCCTAAGGGGAAGTTCTGTCGTCCTAGGCTTCCTGAAAGTGAGGAGGATTTAAAGCGCTTGCTGATGAACATCACGATTGCAGTCTTCAGTGCGGATTACAACACAACATAAGGAAGACCCAAACCCTCACAACCTAACCAATAACGAACATCCTGGTCCACGGAGAAAAGGTGGGCGTTGTCAAGGACTTTGTCAAACTTGAATCCACAATCAATGCCCCTGGAAGAGGCAGTTGGGAGATCCAAAGACAGGTCGCAATGGGTCCATTGCTGCACAAGACCTCTTTAGAGTGTTGAAAGGCAAGGACTAAGGGCGGCTGACCTCAAGCCAGAGTGTTCTCAGTTCTATCTTAGGCATGTGAAAGCCGGACGTCGAGTAAGGAAGCCCGGAGGAGAATCAGTGCATCTGAACCGTAGTGCTGGAGGAAAATATTGAAAGTACTGCTCAAAGAACAAACCGGTCTGTATTGGAAGAAGTAAGGCCAGAGTGCTCCTTCGAGGTAAGGCTGATAAGACTTCATCTTACACACTTGGGATCTGTTGTTAGGAGAGACCAGTCCCTGGAGAAGGACATCGCGTTCAGTGAATGGTGAAAAAGGGGAAGGCACTCCAGGAGGTGCGCTGACCCGGTGGCAGCATCAATAAACTCGGCATAGGGACCACGCTGAGGATGGTGCAGGGTTGTGCAGTGCTTTGTCCTGTTGTGCACTGGGGTTGGCTGGGGTCAGAGCTGACTCAGTGGCCCCTCACAACGACAGCTGCAAAGAGGGGCTGTGCAGAAGACGTGGACCCAATGCGACGCGTTGTTTGAGCTCTTGCATGCCGCTTCCATGAGCAACAATGGTGTATCCAAGCCAGACAAGATCCTAGATGACATCCGCCTTTTCCCCCCCCTTCTCGGGACACTCCCGACTGGTGGAGCTGTGAAAACCTCGGTTTTGTTCTCCTAGCGTTGGAAGCCCTATTGAAGGCAAGCGCTTCAAGTCCTCCTCACTTTCAGCAAGCAGGGTTGTGTCATCCTTACATGGCAGGTTGTCAACAATTGTTTCTGTTTCCTAAATACTTACTAACTTCTAAGATCTTAGTTATCGGCCCGATTTCTTCCTTCTCACAATGCCTGCGTGAGCTAGGCAATGAGATCACTCCCTTGGGTCAATGAGAACTACGAGGGTAAATGAGGCAATCACTTACGCAAGGTCACTTGGCGCTAGAAGACGGGCTCGATTTTGGCTGACTCCAAAGTATGCACTTCACACGGTGTGGGATTGACCCCTCACTCCCGCCCCATTCCCAATAAGGATAATAAATGGAGCAGGCAGTGGGGTCCACACAGAAGTCATAAAAAGATCCCCGCTTCCCTCACCCATCTAGGAGCCCTGGCTACACATCGGGCTGCTAACCACAAGAGCGTCCATTCGGAACCACCAGCCGCTCCTTGGGAGAAAGAAGATTGCTTTCTATTCCTGCAAAGAGTTATTCAAAGAGTCTTGAAAAGCCACAGAGACAGCTCTGCCCTGTCCTATAGGCTCGCTGAATCGGAATCAATTTGATGGCCGTGAATTTGGCTTGGGTTTTCTCTCATCAGCCTACATTTAAATACTGAGAATCGTCTTAACAGTTTGTCTTCAGAATAAAAACAAAGCTCTGCTTAAGGAATTGTTTGATGGACAGAAAGGGTGATATACCTACTTTGGGCTCTTGCCTTCTAGGAAAGAGAAGAATGGAAAAAATATGAGTCATAGAATCAGAAAATAGGCAAAAAGTCACTCTTAGAACAGAGTACACTTAAAAAGTGCATTTGAGAGGAAGACTAGCTGCAGGAGGTGTTGATAAGTTGGGCGTACGGGAGTGTCATGGCTTTGGATTTCAGGAGGCTGAGTGGAATGTGACCAGTCCAGTATGGGAGGGTCAGGACACAAATATGCAGCAAAAATAGAGTGATGGGTGGGTGGGTCAAACTGCTCAATAGAATTAAGAACCACTGGATGCAGAAACAACGTTGTAAAATTGGCTGCCAGATACTTTATTTTTAATCAATGAAACCATGTACCTATAATTCATATGGTATGCAATCTAAAATTTCCACATGCTAAAGTAAAACTGGTTTTGTTTGCATATGAACTCATTGTCCCATGCAGACTAAAACAAAGAAGCAAGAGAGAAAGAGAGAACCATTATCAAGATATCAAGGGCATGTTTAACTGTACAATAAAAGCTTTCTCTAGATAGACCTGAAACTCTCACCCTTCTCTGAGTCTGACACAGTCACCTTTCGGGAGTATTTTCCAAACTGTGGTTGCTGCGTTAGTCCAGGTAGAATAGAGAAACAAATTCATAAACACACATATGGATATATGGGAAAGGATTATGTACAAGAGAAATGTAACAGTGAGAAAGCATCCCAACCCAGTCCAAGGTCATAAGTCTGATATTATCCCATATGCCCGATACCAATCTATAAAGTCTCCTTCTGATTCACAAAACACATGCAATGACACCAGGACAATCACAGGCCAGTGGATGCAGAGTCTTGTGTATCCAGTGGTGGTAGAAGCATCCTGGTGTGACAGGGGTCTCCCTGTCAGATTTCTCAGAGAAAGCCATGCCCACACAGAGGTTTCATTGGCTATCTCCAGACTGACAGGCTAGACTCCACCCCTACACTCTTAGTCAAATTGGCACCAGAGTACATGACTGCCACAGTCATGAAATAAATTTACTTGTTTCTAGTGTGACTAGCTTTTTTTTTTTTAAAGAGTAAACTTTATTTTGCACACACACACACAAACAACCTTTGCTTTAATTATGCATGAGGGTGTACTGAATTAAGATGTTAAATGTTTTCCTATTTCCTATTGTGGTTCACACATACAAAAAGAAAATGAGGAACTGATACCGAGGGCTTAAATAAAAAGCAAATGTTTTGAGGATGAGGCCTACAAACATACAAATGTGTTTGACATACAATGGATGGATGGATGGATTCTGTATGAGTTCCAATAAAATCATTTTAAAAAAAAAGAAGGAAAAGAAAGAAAAGAAAAATAGTGCGC
This sequence comes from Nesogale talazaci, assembly GCA_004026705.1. Lineage (NCBI taxonomy): Eukaryota > Metazoa > Chordata > Mammalia > Afrosoricida > Tenrecidae > Nesogale > Nesogale talazaci. The sequence goes on from PVJH01018763.1 coordinate 22,785, forward strand.
GCTCTCTCTAATCTCCTTTTTAAGATTATTTTATTTTCTGAGTATGTTCAACTTTCTCTGATTTGCAAAACAAAATGAAAGATCTTTTTATTTCCCCAAGTATAAAGGCATGCTCAACTATTGAATGTGCTTTTTCGAAGCACCCCCTCCTGATAGCAGAGTACATGAGATGAGTCTTGCCCTCATCCTCCCTTCAAAGTTGCATCTGACTCTACTTCCTCCAAGACAGACTTGGTGGCTCCCCTGGCTGTCCATGGCACCTCCAGAGGTCTTCGCCAATGCCACCATTCACATTCAATGATTTTCCACTCTTCCTTATCTGTCGTCCAGATTCCAGGTGCCTATGAAGCTACTGAAAACACCATGGCTTGGTTCAGCCACATCTTCGGCCCTAAAGTGACAATCTGCTCTTTACACTTCAAAGAGGTCTTGTGCAGCAGAAGGACTAAATACAGTAGGTGTATTCTTCCTGAAAGTCCCATTTTTGTTCATGATCAGTCAGTGTCCTGGAGCTGATTCTGACTCCTGGCAAACCCACGGGTGCAGAGAGGGACTGTGCTCCAGGGACTTTCAAAGTTGTGCACCTTTCAGGAGCAGAATGCCAGACCTTCCTTCCTCGGCACCTCTGGGTCTGTTCAAACTAATAACCTATCAGTTAGGAGTCTAGGGCTTAACGGTTTGCACCATACAGGGAGAGCATAATTAAATAATTGAATCCGTCTGTTACCAGAACAGGTGGATTTTGAGAAGAAACTTCACAGGAGAGCAGCGAATTGGTAAATGTTAAAAGATAAAATTGAGATAAAAAAAACAGTAGAAGGGCTGAGCCCCGGTGGCCTAGTGGTTGTGCGGGGTACTGTGGCCCACTGGGATGAAAGTTCAATTCCAGCTCCACAGGAGCAAAGGCTGGGCCTCCTACTCCCACCACCAGTGGGCAGTGATGCCCAAACAACCAAAAAAAAAAAAAACAGCAGAAGATCTTTAAGAAAGAAAGATTAATAAAGGCATCCAGAAACAAGCGGAAAGAAAGAGTTAAAGTATGTTTTAAAACTATAAAAGTCTGGCTGAGCCCCGGTGGTGTAGTGATTGTGCACGGGACTGCGGCCCACCGGGATGGAGGTTCGATTCCAGCTCCACGGAGCAAAGGCTGGGCCTCCTACTCCCACCACCTGAGGGCAGTGATGCCGCCCCCCCCCCAAAAAAAACAAAAAACTATAAAAGTCTATAAAAGTCAGACAAAGGAGAAAAGTTCAGAAGGCTCAGAAGATCCAAGAGATCGAAAAAGTAGGTCAAATTGAATTAGATTAGCCCAAGTCTGGAGATATGAGATAGAAGCAAGAAGACTATATCAAGAATACTTTTAATGGAGAGAGTATCTATTAAAAGGGAGTGGCAGGACATTATCTAAACTTTCATCTTGGACAAGTAGCCAGGGAACCCTATTTGCTTTAGGCATCTGGGATCCAGGTCAAGTGTGAGTAAAGGAGCAAGACTGATCTGTGGACTGTAACTGATGGGACCAAGGGAAGACAGCATCCTTGGACAGAGCTGGAACTAGTACTGCACCATGGGGTCTGGGCAAAGAGGCAGGAAGTGGGGAATCCAGGAGAGGGCCAGCTATCTAGAATGAGTGTTAGAATAAACCAGCCTCTAACAATCACGGAGGCCATAGACACAATTACCGTATACCTTCATGTATGAGCTGAGTTTGCAGCCCATTTTAATGCAGTTTTTTTGTGGTGAAATTAGGCGCCTCAGCTGATATTCGGATCGGCTTGTACTCAAGTATATATGGTAGATGGCTATACTATATAGAGATTATAGTGAAGTCATTGAGAGTATGTCGGAGAGAAGGTCAAATAAAGGAGTCAGACACATTTCATGGTAGCATGCTCACCTCAGACCCCTTAGTGGTCCACATGGAGGTGGGAGAAGAGAGAGGAGAAGGAGCACATATATTTCTATGTGCCAGCCCCCCCTGATTACAAGTGACCACAGACGTAACAGCGCTGGGAGGGTCCATACACTAGGAAGGGGAGGGACAGGTGCACACATGTGACAAGATGGGCAGATCCTAGATTCAAGATGGCAGTCTAACTTTGATCCTCCTTGAGCTGGCTTGACTTTGTCTCTGGGATCTCCTTCAGGGAAACAATCACTATCCTCATCAGCCGAGTGTGAGCCCCACCTCTACTGGGACAGGCCAGAGTGTCTGATTGCTCTCATGGCCAATGCCCTCAGGGAGACTATCTCTATGCAGCTGCCTACGCGTGACAAGCAGCAGACAACTTGGGGAACAACCTTTCTGTATCCCCCAGAAAGGTGAGAAGTAGCCTGGAGCATAAGCGCAGAGGATTTTTATGGAGCAGTGCAGGGCACAAAGCTGGCTTGACATAAATGCCATGGAGCCAAGTCCCAAAACTCAACAGAAAATAACAGCTAGAGGAACGAGAGAAAGAGTATGCACTGAGCTGCTAACTGCAAGGCCAGCAGTTCCGAACCATCAACTACTCCATGGGAAAAAGAGGAAGCTTTTGATTGCCCAGAAGAGTCATAGCCTGGCAAACCCGAAGAGGTGGTTCTAGCCTGTCCTATAAGATTGCTGTGAGTCAAACTTCACTCTTTGGCAGTGAGTTTTTTTTGGTTCCACCCCCCCCCCCCCGCTTTTTTTTTACTCTTTGTATTTGCTTTGGGCTCTGGTTTGAACCTTGGTTCCCCCACACATCTGGGACAGAATGGGCCTATTTACCAAGTTACTTATCCACCCCAATTCCATTGTCTTCTCTTTTTACAGTGCAAACCAACCCCCAGCCCCCCAAAACTCTCTGCTCTGGAGTCAACGCTAACTCAGACTGACTTTATAGCAGAGGGACCAGACGTCCCCGCTTTTTAACAATTTAACAACGTCCCGTGGCGTTTTCAAAGTAAAATAAATATGTGACAATACCATTTTTGCGTTCTATGAACATTTTTGTTGCTCCATATAGACCAAATTTTTAATCAAGAAACACCCCACCCCCCCACCCCCGGTCAATGGTGTCCCGCTTAAAATCTGGTCACTTTACGTAAGGCAGAGTAGAACTTCTGCCGTGGGTTTCTGAGACTTTTACTCTGAAAAGGAATAGACAGCTCCATCTTTCTCCCACAGAGAGACCCGTGGTTTCCGATGGCATACCTTGCAGATTGCAGCCCAGGCTCAATAAGTAATGACAACCTTCTGCCAGGGGTTATGTGCTTTCCCACAGCATGGAATATTGACCACTCCCAAGTCACTACCGCTGAGGTTTTGATGCCTGCATTTGATGCCAAATGCACCTCTAACTTAAAGTCAATATGAAATTCTTCCAACTCCCCTTGAGTCTGATCCTTATCTGAGATGCTTCACTTCTGTAACTGGTCCCCCTGGTTGCTCAAGTTGGTACCCGTAAGCCCTTCTTCCCCAGCACGCCCAACATCCATCTAGCAGAAAATCCAACATCCTTTCTAGAGGCCTGGCCACTCCTCATGAAACCCTTTCCATCGTGCCTGTTTATGAGCCTGACATGGCAGGAAAGAAAATACATGAACCCCCATGGTGGCCTCTGTCTCCTCTTGATCCTGTCTGGTTTCACTGCTCCTCCCGACGGCTGCACCTCTCTGCTGCCTTCCCTACTTTCCCACACAAGCCCTGTTCCTTTACGGTCTTTCCCTTGTCTCCAGATCCCCAGACACTGAGGACCTGTTTGGGATATGCTGGGAGTGCAGGAGGTTGAATGGACTAGGTGATAGGCTGCTAACCCCAATGTCAGCAGTTCAAAGTCACCAGTTGCACCATAAGAGAAAGGCGAGGCACTCTGTTCTCGTCAGAGTTACGATCTTTAAATCCACTGGGGGAGTTCTACCCTGCCCTAGAGGCTCACCATCAGTCGGAATCAGCTTGATGGCAGTGGGTTTGGAATTGTTACTTTCTTTGTTTGTTTATCAGAAGGATGTGTTCCTCTGGTTCAACATCAGCCCTCTTGTTCAGAAAAGCTTCTGCCGTTTTCCCCACCAGCCCAAGGCCCAAAGCAATGGATAAGGAACACTACATTTGCTTAAGCTTTAATAAAGCTAAAATGTGCTCAGGAATGTGTATGGTCCATCCAAGCAGGTGATCAAAGAAAATCAATTTCTCCAAGAGAATGTGTTAGAAACGTCGAAAACTAAAAGTGAAGCTTTCCCCTGCCTCATTTCTTTTTTTAAAAAAAATCATTTTATCGGGGGCTCATACAACTTATCACAACCAGTACAGCCATCCATTGTATGTCAAGCACATGTGTACATTTGTTGCCTTCATCCTCAAAACGTTTGCTTTCTACTTAAGCCCTTGGTATCAGCTCATTTCTCCCCTCCCTCCCTCTCTGCTCCCCCCTCCCTCCCTCATAAACCCTTAATAATTTATAAATTATTATTTCATTATATCTTACAGTCCCTCATGGACCCTTGATAATGATTATTTTGTTATATCTTACACTGTCCGATGTTCCCCTAGCGTGAAGCTTTTCTATAGAAACATCCGCCCCCATTTGTTTGGTGAGGGAGCCCTGGTAGCGCAGTGGGTTAGGCGGTGAACTATTAACCACAAGGTCAGTGGTTTGAACCCACCAGCTGCTCCTTGAGAGAAAGATAATCTGCCTTTAAAGAGTGACAGTGTCAGCAACCCACAGGGACAGTTCTGTCCTATCCCACGGGGGGTTCTGTGAATCAAAAGGGACTCACGGCAGTGAGGTTTCTTTTCTTTTTTGTAGCGTGGTGGATTGCATGGGATCTAGTTCATCTTGAAGATGAGCTGTGGAGCCCTGGATTTGAGTTCTGTGTACTCAATGGGCTTCTCTGTCACCTGTCGGCCTACTCCCCTTCTCTTCCCTCTCACTGTGAAGCCACAATCTGCATCTGGAGAGCCGGGTTAGCGGTCTGTCCTGAATTTCCATAAAGCAGTGAAGGCCATGCAAGGCAGAGGGATCAAGGATCCAAACTCACACTTGTCCCCGGTCCATCCATCTAGTTGGGAGTTCATCTTTAAGCCTCAGAAATATTCAGGGACCGGAGAAGCGTTCAGCATGGTAAGGATGCAGTGCAGATGAAGAGAATGGGGGTGGAGGGCTGATGCCTAAGATATGTTTGTTTGTTCAAGAGAACAACTTAAAAATTTCCTCTTTCCCTTGAAGAGGGTATGCGATAATTCTTGGAAGCAGTCTTCCAAGGAGGTGAATGACTGGACTCTTGGTTGAAATAGAGCTTCCAGGTGTAAACCTTTGAATGGGTTCTCTCTTTCTAGGTCCTGCTAGGATCACACTTGATTTGTTCACTTTTGTGTCCATTAACTAGCACTATCCTTGATACTTAGCAGATACAAGATAAACACTTATTGTATAAAGGTGACTACTCCTGGAGTGCAGGGGGAAGGTGGGGAGGGGGGTGGTGGAGAAGCCATGGGGGAAAGGAGATAGCGGTCAGTGTAAGATATGAAAATAATAATAATTCATAATTTATCCAGGACTCCTGAGGGTGGGAGGATGGCTAAAAAGAGAAGCTAATACCAAGGACTCAATTGCATATATAGTATTTTTGGACCATAAGACACACTTTTTTTCCACCCAAGTGGGGGAAAAATGGGGGGCATCTTATGGTCCAAAGGTGTGGTACCCCAGAACATTTTAGTATACTGGTACTATTAGGTTCAGAATATAAATATATGTATATATATGTGTATATAGATATATATTTTTTTCCCTGCTCTAAAAACTGGGTGTGTCTTATGGTCCCCAAAATACAGTAAATGTTTGGAAAATCATGATGGCAACATATGACAAATATGCTTTATTCAATTGCTGTATGGATTGTTCTAAGAGCTGTGAGAGCCGTAAAAGTGTCTTTTACTGTGTGTGCAGTAAAAGCATCTTAAAAATAGATAAATAAAAATAAAGGTGACTATCCCTACCTCAACACCCCAAGTGTGCCTTTTACCTTTATGACTTTTTTTCTTCTCTTGTTAGTTGTGATTTCCATCCTCAGAACGCACTTGATCTTTACAAATAACCTGGGGGCTTCTCAAGATGCGGCATCCACAGACCTCACACGATAAGCAACCAAGTTTAGAACTATCCATGCTGTTTGATGCTCTGTCCACTTGACCCCAAGCCCAGAACACAGGGTAGAACTGCCTCATTGGGTCACGAGGCTGGGCTCTTTCTCCCAATGAGCAGCTTGCTGGAATCATGAATCTTCTGATTAGCAGCTGAGCATTTAGTCACAGCCCCACGGGGGCGCTAGTATGTTTCTTGTTCTTTATGCTTGTGTCCCACCCTCCAAGCCCACCCCTCTAAAGGCAGGATGTTGCAGTAGGTAGGCATTGCTTCTCTCAGGCAGCATGTGCAATCTGTTGGGGGCTCAATTCCCTTCAGTACCAAGGAACGATGACGTCTGTCTGGTAGGACTACTCTGAGGATTCAGTTCCAATAGAGAGATATAGGAAAGGATTGATACATTTGAATCATGGTATTGGCAAAGAATATTGAAAGTACCACGGACTGCCAGAGCAACAAACAAATCGGTCTGGGAGAAAGTACAAGCAGAAACTGCCCGAACAGTGAGGAAAGTGTCTTGTATGCTTTGGAAGTGTTACCAGGAGAGACAGGTCTTCTCAAAGACGCAGATTGATACGATGTCTGGCAACTATGGAATCAAACGTTCCCCACAATTACGAGGCTGGCACAACCAGGTGGTGCTTCTTTCTGTCGTACATCAGGTGCCCAAGTGTCGAAACCAACCTGGCAGCATCTGGAACCACAGGAAATGTAGACATAAATTACACATGAAAAAAAATTCCTTCACCTACCCTTGGAATGGAAACAACAGATCCATTTTGTTAAGACAGTGTAGCAGCTACCTAATAGTGTCAATTTGAGGATTAAGAGTGGAAGGGTGGAGGGCTGAGCCCCAGTAGCGTAGTGGTTGTGTGCGGGACTGCGGCCCACTGGGATGGAGTTTCAATTCCAGCAGTGGCTCCACAGGAGCAAAGACTGCGCCTCCTACTCCCACCACCAGAGGGCAGTGATGCCCCCCCCCAAAACAAACTAATAAATAAGAGTGTAGGGGTGGAGTCTAGCCTGTCAATCTGGAGATAGTCGATGAGACCTCTGGGTGGACGTGACTTTCTCCTGAGAATTCTGGGAAATCTTGTAGTATTTCCTCTCTTAGAGCTGAGAGACTCGCTGCTCAGTCCCTTGGAGATGCTCTACTGACAAGACACAAGGCTGACTCCTGGGAGACATCCCGGAGGAAAAGCCACATGGGCTCACCCTGATGGAACCAGACCTCCAAAGCTGGAGAAGCCATGTAGAGACTCCTGCCAGTTCTGAGATGCTTGAGAAGCCACAGAGACACCCCTGCCAGCACTAAGATACTTACAATGCCACTGGATCCAAAGACTTTCTTACCCACTGGCTTGTGGATTGTCCTGCATTTGACATCATTGCATGTGCCTCCTGACTCTGAAGAAGATTTTATAAATTGGTATCAGGGCTAAGGTATAAGGTATAAGGGCTAATATCAGACTTATGGACTTGGACTGGATTGGGTTGGGATGTTTCCTCCATGTTCCATTCCTCTTGTATGAACCGCTCTCTTATATCCATATGTGTGTCTATGAATTTGTTTCTCTAGTCTACCCGGACTAACACAGACAGTAAACTTTGTTCATTATTTTTGAAAAGCCGGGCACGTGCCTAACAAATCAGTATTTATAGTAAGTTAATTACAAGATGTTTCAACAATGTTAATGTTTGTGGCTGGCCTATATCTTATGCTCTGCGCACGTGCATCCAGGCGGGCGTGGGCACGCGCGCGCGCGCGCACACACACACACACACACACAGACACACACGCGCACACGCGCACAGATGTCCTCTCTTCCTCATTAACCAGCTTGCACCGTCCGCCGACAGAGAGGCAGCAGACACAGGGCTCGGGAAGTCAGGCTAACGACGCTTCCACTTCAGATGGGGTTTGAGACAGCTTTCCCTTCCCTCAGGCTGAGAGATTCTGCCATCTGTTTTGATTAAAGCTTTCAAAATTCAACTTGTGTTTTTCCTTCCATTCTTTTGAAATCTCCTTTAATTCAACAGTCTTTAGGCTTTCTTCTCTCCCCTAACCACCATCTGGTGCTTCTATTAAAAAAAAAAAAAAAAAGGAAAGAAAGAAAGGAAAGAAAAGAAAACACATACAACAAACACTTTGAGTTCCTTGGAAGAAAGGTATAATGATGGGGATAATTTATTCCCATAGTGAGGCCCATTACTATTTCCATGGCAACCGACTGTGATGTTCTGAACACGGGACTTTGTGATCATCCCAAGAACAGGATGGCAAAAGGCCCTGTGTAGACGCTTTGTCCTCATGGATTCTCTGAGGGGTCGCCCTTGGTGGCTCCCAATTGATTACAGGATTAAGTCCAAAGGCCTTTACTCAGTGTGACAGTCGAGGCCCCTCTCAGTATGGTTTCATCCCTGCAGGCTCCTTACCTGTCAAACCCCAGAACACGTGGACTTCGGCCCATTCTGGGCAGCTTCCGGTGTCCTGGGCTCATCCCACTCTTTCATGCTACTGCTATTTCCTCTCCTTAGAACACCCATCCTCCTTTTCTTTTCTTCTTACCCAATAGGCCCTTCATCCTAAAAGTTTAACTCAAAGGTACCTTCTGGATGGAGTCTTCTGAGGCTCACAGGGACCATGGAAACAGCCTGCTCTCTGCGGACGGTGGTTTGCTCCAACATGGAGGGTGACACCCCACACGTGGTTTCATTGCTTTGTTTTAGATTCCTTTCATTTGACTAGAGAGCAACATCTACCCAGGTCCAATGTCTGTTGTATTTCAGAAGACCACGTGTCATGTGTTCAGACGCTCTCTTAAAGCATCCTAAGGGATACTTTGGCTATGTCTTATGCCTGTTTGACGGTTGTGAACACCCAGGTTTCAAAATACCCGTGACTCTGAAAGGCAGTAAAGTGGCAGAGGCAGAACTCCCCTGATAGAACGGCGAGCACATCGACTTCGATGTCAGGCATATTTGGCTTCCATTACTGTAACCTCTGCAAGCTTCCATTTCTTCACCTGCAAAAGAAAGAGGAGGTGAAGGTATGCTGGGTATATAAAAGAAATTCATGGAAGCTTAGATCTGTTCTTCTCTCTCAAAATTTTCTCTCTAGACACAATTTTTTTTCTAGGTTTGCTTCCCAAACTTTCACGTGGTGGTGAAGCTCAGAGGAACAAGCAAATAAATATCTTGATCACTTTACAGTGAAAATATTGGCCTTAATTCCTTCATCTGTAACCTGGTTAGATGAAAGAATCTGCCAGAGGTGTAAAGATTAAACAAAGCATTGCACAATGGGGCCAGCTACCAAAAGAGATAGTGTCCGGGGTCTTCAAGGCTTGAAGCTAAACAACAGCCATCTAGCTGAGAAGCAACACCAGCCCATGAGGTCATGATGTTTCCACAGAATCAGGTAACAGGCACCAGAAGACTTCCTCCCCCAAACATATTGAGAATGAGGGTGGTCAGGGCACAGACTGCAAACCCACCTGAAGATAATCAGAGACCTCTTCATAGAAGGGTCACAAAGGGGGGGGGGTGAGTCAATCAGGGTGCAGTATAGCATTAATAAAACCCATAATATTCCTCTGGCTCCTTGAGGCTTCCTCACCCCCCTCCCCCACCCCACCCTCCACCGTCAGGACCTTAGCCCTGCCTTGACCAGAGTATGGACACTGGTACGGGTAAGAGCTCGTGACACACAGAACCCAGGTTAGACAGAACCCTCAGGGACAGAAAGGGGAGAAGCAAGACCAGGAGGGTAGGAGGAGTGTGGGAAAGGAAGAGGAGGAAAGGGGAACTGATTGCAATGATTGATGCATACCCCTCCACCCCCCGCCCCCGGGATGAACAACGGCAAGGTGGGTGAAGGGAGGCAGCAGTCAGAGTAAACTATGAAAAGAATAATAATTTACAATGTCTCAAGGGATCCTGTGGGTGGGAGGACAGAGAGGCAGGGAAAAAAGAGGAGTTGATGCCAAGGGCTCAAATGTAAAGTTAATGTTTAAAAAATGATGATGGCGACATATGTGCAAATATGCCTGATATCGCTGATGTATGGAATGTTATAAGAGCTGTAAGAACCCCCAAGAAAATGATTTTAAAATAATAGACAAACAAAACATTAAAATAAATACATGAGAAGGGAGTCCAGATGACTCACTTCAATAATCTAAAGAGAGAAAAAAATTGCGGCTGAGCCCTGGTGGTGTAGTGGTTGTGTGTGGGACTGCAGTCCACAGGGTTGACAGTTCAAATGCAGCAGCAGCTCTCCAGGAACAAGGCTGGGCTTCCTACTCCCACCAGGTCAGTGATGCCACACACAAAAAATTGCACACAGCTCTTAGCCCAGTGGTTAGCACCTAGTCAGCCCTCAGAGGGGTTGCAATTACATGATTATGACTATCATGACCATTCTTTTTTGTGTCGTGACAAACCAATAGGACCTGTGGAGATTACAGAAATTAACAAGACAGTCCCAGGACTCTGGTCATCCTGCTCTCCTCACCACAGCCCACCGTGCACTCCAGGTCCCGGTGCAGGCATTTCCTTCTGGAAGATTGTCATCTGTAGATAGGGTGCCTTCACCTTATCTTGAATTCTTTCTGTTGGGTGGACCTGAAACAAGGGCTTGCAGAGGAGAAACCCGCAGTAAAAGTTGGTCACAAGAATGGTGAGTGATATTTCTGCCACATCAACACTGTCTTGTACACAAGACCTGCAGGCTTCCGGGTCTCTCACCATCAATCACAGGCTCCTTTTTCATCATGATAAGTGGATTGGGAAGAGCGCTCTTTGCGATGCTAACGCAGTTCACAGATGATTTTTAAGAGCTTTTTGATACTTTGGGTATGTGAACCTGGAGCTTTCCCATATACTTTCCTCCCCCCTCCCCTCAGAGGACCTAGAAGTTTCCTCGATTAGGAGATCCACTCAGCTCCCTATCTCTGAGGCCTCGGGAAATTGTTTCCTGGAGAACCCAACCGTGAGGTATCAAAGCAGGTGGTAGATAAGCAAATGTGGTGAAGAAAGTTGATGGTGCCCGGCTATCATAAGATTTAGTGTCTGGGGTCTGAAAGTCTTGAAGATAACCAAGCGGTTATCTAGCTGAGCAGCCACAAAGCCACATGGAAGAAGCACGCCAGCCTGTGTGATCATGAAGCGATGATGGGATCCGGTATCTGGCATCAGAGAACAAAAAAATCATATCATTGTGAATGAGGAGGAGTGCGGAGTGGAGACCCAAAGCCCATCTGTAGGCCATTGAATATCCTCTTACAGAAGGGTCACAGGAAGGAGATGAGCCGGATGAGGTACAGTATAGGAACAATGAACAATACCATTTTTCTCTATTCTTTAGTGCTTCCCCCACCCCCAACTATCATGAACTCAATTTTACCTCACAATTCCATCTAGACCAGAGGATGTACACTAGTATAGATAGAACTGGAAACACAGGGAATACAGGAAAGATAAACCCCTCAGGACCTATAATGAGAGTAGCAATACCAGGAGGGGAAGGGGAAGGTGGGGGAGAAAGGGGGAACTGATCACAATGATCTAGATATAACCCCCTCCCTAGGGGATGGACAATAGAAAAATGGGTGAAGGGAGACATCGGACAGTGTAAGGCATGAAAAAAAATTATAAATTATCAAGGGTTCATGGAGGGGTGGGGAGGGAAGGGGAAAAATGAGGAGGTAATACCAAAGGCTCAAGTAGAAAGCAAGTGTTTTGAGAATGATGATGGCAGCAAATGTACAACGTGCCTGAAACAATGGATGGATGCATGGCTTGTGGTAAGAGTTGTAGGAGTCCCAATAAAATGATTTTTAAAAGAAAAACAAAATAAACAAACAAAACAATGAGGTCTCATGAGTATACCTTCAGTTAGATCTCTCCTCTGAGTCGTGACATCATGTAGCTAGCTGTTCTTTATTGAGCCCAGGCAGACACTGAAGTACAGATGAGGTCTGTCCCTCACTGTGTCTTTCAGTCAATTCTCCATCTAGTTCACTCCTTGGAGCACCATGAATAGTGCCATATGGAGTCAATACCATACGTCCAGACAAGGCCCATTATTCTGATTGCCACGATGACTCCACCATCCACTGTGACAACAGTGCGCACCTTGGTTTTGTCCTGTAAGTGTTTCCAGCTGGCCACGACCACCATGAGGTCCAGTCTGCCTCATCATAACCAGATGTCTTAATTCAACGAGGGCAGGTGTCATGATCCAATCTGCGGTGTAAAGTAGCAGCCACAGCAGTCTTCAAGGACGCTCCAGCTCCCTTCACAAATTCTTCCTACCTGTTGTGGTGAGAGATGTGTCCACTGTGCATTCCAGGAATGTGTCTGCGGGGGGAAATGGATTAATCCACTCTCTCATGACCATTTTAAAACATCTTTTTCTACAGCATATCAAGGCAGGGTTGATATTTCATTTTGATATGGTGTTTGTTTTCTTAAACAACAACAACAACAAACAAACAAAACTCATTGCCCCTTGGTTGGTTCTGACTCACGGTGATCCTATGGGACAGAGTAGAACCCCTGTGGGTTTCCAAGACTTGAAGTCATTACAGGAACGGAAAGCCTCATCTCTCTCCCATGGAGCAGCTGGTGGTTTTGAACTTCAGACCTTGAGGTTAGCAGCCCCTTTTGAGGTTAGACGGCGGCACAGCTGCTTAATCCATACTTCAGTAAATTGTGAAATCCTGTCCTAGGCTCTCCAACTGGAACACTGAAGTGCAGGGTTTGTGTTCAGGTAGGGAGTGCTTCATGATCAACTCAGACTAATCTAACTGCATGTTCCCTGAATCGTTTTTCTCACACTCTTACTAGTCAGGCCCACACATATTTATGATATAGCATTTGCGTTATGGACAACTCCTACTTATCTTTTAATATTACCTCCACTGAAACAATCGAACCACTATCTGCAACAGGTTCTTTATCACAATTACCTTCACTTGCTGCACGGTTAGGCTTACAAATCATTGAAAAGGCTTTCACCCTTTTCTTGCTCTCTTTGCCAATGAGTTGATTACAACTTAAAGCATCTTTCAGACTTTGTAACTCTTTACGGGAGCAGATGGCTCCTCTTACTCTCAAGGAGCAGACGATAGGTTTGAACCACCAACCTTGCAGGTAGCAGTCTAACTTTTACTTGACAGCACCAGTGATATCCTTTTCTTACACTAAAGGCAAAATAAGAACCGATGTATCTGGTCTGACTAGCCTTCAAATTCTTAAAGTTGTAGTCAGGAACAGATTTCACGAACGATTGGAAACTGCCTGCATTCTTTCTTTGTGATGTTACACAGCTACATATATCTAGGTAGGTAAGTAGGTAGGTATACAGATAGCAAATATATTTATTTTCTTGCCTACAGCATTCCCTTACTTCTTATAAAATAAACAATATAACTAGTAAGTTTTCAATTATAATATTAGTCATATTAGGGACTGAGCCCCGAGGTGCAAGTGGTTGAGTGCGGGACTGTGATCCACGGGCTTGGCGGTTCAAATCCAGCGGCGGCTCTCAGGAGCAGTGCTGGGTAGCTCCCGCAACCACCAGAGGGCAGTGATGCCCCCACAAATACCCCCCAAAAAGCCCCAAAAAACAAACAAACAAAATATTAGTCATATCATGTTAGGTGCGAGTACAGCTTTACAGTTGTCTTTATAGATTTTGTATGGTTTAAGGAGATGTGTTACAACCTTGACTGAGACAGTTAAGTTTATATGTCAACTTGGCTAGGCCAAGAGGCAGAGTGAACTGGCAAATATTATGGCCTCATTCTCCAGTTTGTGATCTGATGAGAGCAGCCAGTAAATTGAAAGAGGAATTTCCTCAGGGGTGTGACCTGCATCCAGTAGAGATGATATTCTTTTTTTTTGGGGGGGGGGGCAATCACTGCCCTCTGGCGGTGGTGAAGCTACCTAGTGCTGCTCCTGAGAGCTGCTGCTGGATTTGAACCGCCAGGCGCAGGCCACAGTCCCGCACTCAACCACTCACGCCACTGGGGCTCAGCCCAGAGATGACATTCTTTTGTTTTTTGTTTTGTTTTGCTTTTCGGTGTTTTTTTTTGGGGGGGGGGGCATCACTGCCCTCATATGGTCTTGGGAGCACCCAGCCTTGCTCCTGGAGAGCTGCTGCTGGATTTGAACCACCAAGCCAGTGGGCCGCAGTCCCGCACTCAACCACTACGCCACCGGGGCTCAGCCCAAGATGATATTCTTGAAAAGCTCACATTTCTTGCTCCTACATCTGATTTGTCATCCATTGACCTCTGGTTATTGAGACATGAACCAGCAGCCTGCTCTCTGATCTGCAGATTTGGGGTTCAACAGCCCCTACAAGAATATGAGTCAGGGGAACTTCCAGCTTGACACCTGACACAACGATTTGAGTCTTAGCCTCCAAAAAAGATTGTTGCTGAAGACCATCAAATTGCAGCAGTACATTTACCAGGAGCTGCCACAGGTTCAAGCTGGATTCAGAAGAGGATGTGGAACACGTTGCTGATGTCTGGTGGATTTCAGCTGAAAGAAGAGGGTATGAGAAAGATGTTCACTTGTGTTTCATTGGCTATGCCAAGGCATTTCACGGTGTGCATCACAGCAAACTATGAGAAGAAGTGGAATTCCAGAACACTTCACTGTGCTCAATGTAGAACTTGTACATGGGTCAAGAATCAATTGTACATATGTTTATAGGGTAACTCATTGAGGAAGTGGACAGACTTTGGGTCTCTGGTTAAGCCGTCCCTCAACTCAAGAGCACTTTGTTCTAACAACCTGGCATTCTGTGACGCTCACCCTCTTGACCTGATCTCTGAACACAAAGTGGGTGCATAAGCAAATGTGGTGTAGAAAGCTGATGGTATCTGGCTATCAAAAGTTGTAGCATCTGGGGTCTTAAAAACTTGAAGTTAAACAAGAGGCCATCCAGCAGGGAAGTAACAAGTCCACATGGAAGAAACATACCAGCATGGGCAATCTTGAAGTGTCAACAGAATCAGGTAGCAGGCACCAGTAATACCCTCCTCCCCACAAAAGGATGTTGTTAACAACAAGGAGGGTCAGAGGGACAGACCCCAAACCCATCTGTAGACAATAGGACATCCCCTCACAGAAGGGTCACAAGGAAGATATGAGTCAACTAGGGTGCACTATAGCACCAATGAAACACAAAATATTCCTTTGATTCTTTGAGGTTTCCTCACCCACCACTATCAACACTCAGGTCCTGCCTTTCAGTTCTGGCTAGACCAGAGCATGTGCACTGGTACAGATCAGAGCTTGCAAAACAGGGAATCCAGGTCAGATAAACCCCTGAGGAACAGAAATGCGAGTAGCAGTACCAGGAGAGTAGGGCGAAGTTGGGGGGAGGAGGGGAGGAAGGGGAAACAGATTGCAATGATTGATGCATAACCACCTCCCTCTAGGGGGATGAATAACAGAAATGTGGGTGAAGGGAGACAGCGGTCAGTGCAAGATATGGAAACAATAATAATTTATAATGTATCAAGGGGACATGCGGGTGGGTAGGGAAGGAAAAAAGAGGAGCTGACACCAAAAGCTCAAATAGCAAGTAAATATTTAGAAAATAATAATGACATAATATGTACAAATATGCTTGATACAATTGATGTATGGAATGTTATAAGAGCTGTAAGAATCCCAAAGAAAATGATCTAAAAATAAGAGTTAAAAAAAAATTCAACTGCGCGAACAGAGCAAGGGAATACTCCATGGTTTAAAATCAGGAAAGGTCTGCAACAGGGTGGTCTCCTCTCATTATATTTCTTCTATTTTGTATGAGCAAATCATCAGAGCTGCTGGCTTATAGGAAGAAAATGTGGTGTCAGGACGGAAGGCAGGCCTATTAACATCCTGAAACACACAGATGACACAACCTTGCTTGCTGAGAGCAAGGTGGATTGGAAGCACTGCTGATGAAGATCATGGATCGATACCTTCAGGATGGATTTACAACTCAATGTAAAGAAGACCCAAATCCTCACAACTGAACCAAGATAGGTACCATCATGAAAAATGAAGGAAAGGTTAGCGTTGCCAAGGATTTTGTTTTACTTTGGTCTACTAGCAATGCTCATGGAAGCAGCAGTTGAGAACTCAGACGATGTATTGCTTTGGGCCAATCTGCTGCACAAGACCTCTTTGGAGTGTTGAAAGCCAGGATGTTACTTTGAGGACTTAGGGTGACTGACCTAAGCCATGGCGTTCTCCATTGCATCCTATGCATGTGAGAGTTGGACAATGAATCAGGAAGACTGTAGAAGAATCGATGCATTTTTTTTTGTTGTTGTTGATACTGGAGAAGAATATTTAAAGGACCACGAAGTGTTAAAAGAACGAAGCGATTTCTATTAGAAGAAGTGTGGCCGGAGAGAGTGCTCTTGAGATGAAAGGCTGGTAAGGCTTTGCCTCATATACCTTGGATATGTTGTCAGGAGACACCAGTCCCTGAAGAAGGACATCTTGTTTGGTAGGAAAAAGGTGCCACACAAGAAGAAGACCCTCAACGAGATGGGATGGATGGTCACAGTGGCTGCCTCAAGGGGCTCAGGCACAATGGTGAGGATGGTAGAGGACCAGGCAGTGTCTCTTTCTGACATGCATCATATTGCTAGAAGTTGGAACTGACTTGAAGACACCTGACAATGGTTCCCAACAGTGTGAACCATTTCCTTGAACTATACCTCTCTCTTTCTTATTATAAGGAGCACTAGTAGTACTGTGGTTAAGTGTTGGATCGTTAACCACAAGGTTGGTGGTTCAAACCCAGCAGCCACTCTGGAGGCTCAAGATGAGAGTATCTGTTCCCATAAATGTGTGCAGCCTTAGAAACCCTATGCAGGATCTCGATGTGTTAGAATCGACTTGGTGATAGCGAGTTTGGGGTTTTATATATTTATATAAATTTGTTTCATAGTTTTATTTTGTTTTTTACTCCTCTAGAGAACCCAGCCAAAGACAATCCTCCTGTTTAGCATCCATTCAGTCACGAAGGTTGAATTCTCATCTTTCATGGAGGACACTGGTTCAATTTCTGGTAACTGTACCTCAAGCACAGCCACTTTACCCATCTTTCAGTGGAGCCATGTGTGTTGCATGATGCGGAACAAGTTTCAGTGGTGCTTCCAGACTAAGCAGGATTAAGAAGAAAGGTCTGGTGATCTACCCTATATACTTGTGTATGAGATGAGTTTTTCAGTACATTTTTTTAATGTAGTTTCTGTGGTAAAATTAAGTTCCTCGACTAATATTCGGGTCAGCTTATACTCAAGTATACACGGTCCTTCTAAAACTAGCCAATGAAAACCCTATGAATCACAAAAGCTGAACCCATTGTGGATGCATTCTCCTATGCCACTCCACAGCAGCTAACAATAGGATTACTCATTCAGCCACTAATAAGAAAGGGCATGATGACCTTCACACCCTAGAACTGGGGCTCAGAGCATTTCCCCTGTATCACTCACTGAAGAGGTAGAGGAAGGGTTTAAATGCAAACCCAAGTCGGTGAGACACAAAAGCTCATATGCTTTTCCTGATGCCTCCGTCTGGTGATACTTTGCTGGTGACCACACTTTAGAGCTGTCCCCTTTAGTGCTATCCGTTTTGTGTTAGAGCGAGGATTAGAATTTGATTAGCTAGCTTTCCTTCTGGCCATCATGAGATTGTGGCCCCCTGGCCCGTGTCTCCTTAGGAATACACAAGGCTCCTAACACTTGGTGCAGTGGTTCATCAGGAGGACATATCCTTCCTTCTGAAACTCCCTTACCCCCTTTTATGTTTTTGGCGATCACTGCAGTAGAAGGAGGGGGGAGGTGGACATTGATTCTGACTCACTACACACTTTGAGAGCCTCTGACTCATCTCAGCTCTGGTGTTCTTCCAACCCTGCTTGGAACACTGTGGGTGCCCTTCCCCAGCTGCTCGAGATCAGCCAGCTCTGTTCAGATGTGCTTGATTCAGCCCCAAATGACACTGAGATTCATTAGTAAATTAGACACACACACAAGAATCAGACACCCCAGCAACCAACAGGACTGTGGCAAATTTTAGACTGTGCTAGAGCCAAGATGAATGTGTAGTACGATTAGAATGGATTAGCTGCTTTGCATTCAAAGGTATCGTCTATTTCTACATTGGGTAGGATTGAGAGGTGAGAGCTAATATGTAAGTTTTAAAATCTTATCCAAATATTTGATATTGGTAGTTAGATGTTAATAGGAGCTTTTTTTGTTTCTGTTTTTTGATGGTAAGTTTTCAAAGGAGTCCTGGTGGCGCAGTGGTTAAGTATTTGGTGCTCACCTACAGCTCGGCAGTTAAAACCCACCAGTCACTTCACTGGAGAAAGATGAAGCTGTCTGCTTCTGTAAAGATGCCAGCTGTCCTGCAGCACACCTGGGAGTGAGTCTCAGTCAGGTCGATGCCATGGGTAATGGGTACAAAAGGAAAGATGTTCTCTTTAGTTATGATTGCAACCTTCAATATGGTTTACAGCTTAAATCAAGAAGGCCCTCAATCCTCGCAGATGGACCATGACCAATGGAGAAAAGATTGAAGTTGTCAAGGATTTTGCCTTGCTTGGGTCCACAATCAATGCTCATGGCAGCAGCATTCAAGAGGTCAAAGAACATATTGCAGTGGGTAGAATCTGCTGCACGGGACCTCTTTAGAGTATTGAAGGATGGATGGAAACCCAGAACAAAAGATCATATCAATGGGAATGAGGGGGAGTGCAGAGTAGAAACTCATAGACCATCTGTAGACAATTGGACACCTCCTTACAAAAGCATTACAAGGAAGAGATGAGGCAGTCGGGGTGCGGGATAGCACTGATGAAACATACAACTGTCCTCTAGTTCTTTAATGTTTCCTCCCCTACTACCGTGACCTCAGTTCTACCTTACAAATCTGGCTAGACCAGAACATGTACAGGGGGACAGATAAGAGCTGGAAACACAGGGAAATGAGTACAGATACACCCCTTAGGACTGATATTGAGAGTAGCCATTCCAGAAGGGGAAGGGAAAGGTGTGGGAGAAAGGGGAAACCAATCACAAGGACCTACATAGAACCTCCTCCCATGGAGACAACAACAGAAAAGTGGGTGAAGGGAGACATCGGCCAGTGTAAGACATGAAAAAATAATAATCATTTATAAATGATCAAGAGTTCATGGGGGAGGGAGGGGAAAAGCGGAACTGATACCAAGGGCTCAAGTAGAAAGAAAATGTTTTGAACGTGATGATGGCAACAAATGTGTCTGACACAGTGGGTGGACAGGCGGATTGTGATAAGAGTTGCATGAGCCCCCAATAAAATGATTTTTTAAAAAGAAAGAAAGAAAGACCAAGGATGTACTTTGAGGTCTAAGGGCGGTGGACCCAAGACCATGGTGTTCTCCAAGGCATCAGAGAAGTGTGAAAGTTGGACATAATGTACGGAAGACCAAAGAAGACTAGATGCGTGTGGATTGCAGCCCTGGAGAAGGATATTGACATGACCACAGGCTGCTAAAAGGACAAACTGATCTGTATTGGAAGAAGGCCAGAGTGCTCCTTAGAGGCAGCCATGGAAAGTCTTTGTCTTACATACTTTTTGGACGTGTAGTCAGGAAAGACCAGCCCCCGGAGAAGGACATCATGTTTGGGAAAGGAGCAGGCAGCCAAAGAGAGACAGGGCCCAGGAGCTGCTGGACTGCCACGGTGCCTGCAAGAACGAACGGCTCCCCACGGGCTCTGCCACGGGAACCACGGGGAGGAAGTGGCAGGCCCGGCAGTGTCTCATTGTGCTGTGCACAGGGTCGCGTGACTCGAACGGACTCCATGGCACCTGGCCTCAGTGTATCATAACATTCCCTTTCCGACTTTGGGGATTTCATCGCATTTTTCAAAAGTTAAGAAACAGGCTTTATTGCCTGCTGAAAGGACCAACCTGCAGGTTGTTTTCAAGAGAGGGGATGACAGGTGTTTCTTCCAAGTACCTGAAGCGCTTCGACTTCATGGAGATTGTTTCTGCTTGCCATTTTAATCACCATGAAGTAACTATGCTTCAAAAATGAATTCTGAATTTGATACGCATTTGGGGATTATGCTCCCCCTTCTTTCCATGAGCCTGTTCTGGAAAGACAAAAGTGTCCCCTCTGTATTTCCTGTCAAGAGAGCTCAGTCTCATCTTCTAACCGTCCAATTCTGTGCTCATCTTCTATGAACCGCTTTAGTATGACATCAAAACTTTTACTATGATGCATTTTAAAAATTATATCCCAATCACAATGATCTACATATAACCCCCACCCTGGGGGACAGAAAACAGAAAAGTGGGTGAAGGGAGATACTGGTCAGTGTAAGACATGCAAATAAAATTTGTAAATTATCAAGGGTTTGTGAGAGAGGGAGAATGGGAAATGGAAGGGTGGAAATGTGGAGCTGATACCACGGGCTCGAGTAGAAGGAAAATATTTTGAAAATGATGATGGCAACAAATGTACAAAGGTGCTTGACACAATGGATGGATGGATTGTGATGAGTTGTATGAGCCCCCAATAAAATGATTTTTTTAATTATATGAAAAATGGTCTTGGACTGAGCCCCGGTAGAGTAGTGGTTTGTGTGTGGGACTGCGGTCCACAGGGTTGGTGGTTCAAATCCAGCAGCAGCTCTCCAGGAACTAGGCTGGGCCTCCTACTCCCACCAGGGGGCAGTGATGCCCACAAAAAAGGTCTCAAAATCCTTCCATCATAAAAGGACAATTTTTTAAAACAGAAAAGGACAGATATTGGATGATCGACTGAAAAAGAAGATTAAGAATAGGCAGATGTATAAAGATCAAAGTGTGGTAGTCGTTATTGGGGAGGGGGAGGAAGGAGGGATGATTTTTTAGGGAGTGTTGAGTTTCTGTCAACGGTGTTGGACAAGTTTGGAAACAGTTCATGGTTATGGTTGTACCACCTGACAGGCGTAGTTCATGCCACTAAAGAGTACATGTGAAAAAGAAGCTGAAACTGTACATGCTTTGTGATATGTCTTTTTACATGCATAAGTCGAACAGGTCTCACCCTGTAGTGAGTGTCCTGAATGATGGCAGCAAACAGCTTCCTTTGGGGGAGAGCTGGCTGCACCCCGAAGCTCTTCAGACTTGGCCTCCTTGAATTTTGTCACCAAGCTCCTGCCTGACATCCCCGCCTGAGGCTCCACTTTTGAAATGGTGCCTTTCAAAGACGCCGGTGCGAGCCTGGATTTCGTATTTTTGTTAGCTCCCTCAGTCACATTTTAAAAATGTTTCCGAGTCATTTGGGCTCTGCCAGAAATGAAATTGAGCCATGGTTCTGCAGAAACTTGATAATATCCTCCCTGGAGGCGCCTCGCTGCGCAGCCGCCTGTGGACCAGCAATCTTGCCTTGTGCTCCGGGCCCTTCGCGGGTAGGTTTTAGATGTGTTTGG
>PVJH01018764.1:0-44340 GCA_004026705.1 Nesogale talazaci
CCCCCCCCCCCCAACCCTCCATGTCCTGCAAAAGGTCTGACAAGATAGCCTTTGGATCCCTGGTGCAAATGGATCTGGTCATTGTTTAGAGACCCCGTAAACCTCTATCCCATGCCTGATCCAAAACCTAAACTCAAGGGCAGCAAGTGGATACCAACTCACAGCGACCCTTTGAGATAGGGTGGAATGGCCCCCATGGCTTCCAAGACTGTGACTCTTGAATGGATTAGGAAGTCCCACCTTTATCCTGGCTTTGACACACACTCAAACTGCAGCATTCCTTCAAGGAACTCGCCCATCTTCCAACATCAGCTATCAAATGCCCTGATCACACATACATTCTAGCCTCAATTCTATCTGCGATGGAGGTCTAAGCTTCACCAGTTACTATCTCTGTTGATTGGGGCAAGTGATGGGACCTCTCTTCGAGCCTGAGAGAAGGAGCCCTGGTAGCATAGTGCTTGGCACACTGGACAGCTAAGTGGAAGGTCAGCAGTTCAAACCCTGCCAACTGCTCCTCAGGAGAGAGAGGAGGCTTTCTGCTTCCATGAAGAGGTACAGCCTCAAAGATCCTGGGGAACTCTGAGTGCCCCACAGGGGGACTGTGAGTCTGAATCAACTCACTGGCAGTAAGTTTGGTTTTGGAATCAGGTGGATTCAGAAGAGGACTTGGAACAAAGGCTATCATGCTTAATGCAGATGGATCTTGACTGAAAGCAGACATGACTAGAAGACATGTACCTGTTTCACTGCCTTTGCAAAAGCACTTGACTGTGTAGATCATTCTACATTATGAATAACATTACAGAGACTAGAAGTTCCAGAACATTTCATTGTAGTCAAGTAGAGTCTGTACACAGACCAAGAGGCAGTCATTCAAATGATTAATGGGGTATTGCCCACGTTAGAGTCAGAAAAAGTATGTATGACGGTTGTATTCTTTTATCACACTTATCTGAGTGTGGGGCAAATAATTCATGATGAAGAACTGAGTATCAAAATTGGAGGAAAACTTATTAATAACCCTTGGTGAAAAAATTGTGTTTGCTAAAGGCTAAGAGAAATTGAAGCACTTACTAATATAAATCAAAGATATCAGTATAGATTACACCTACCATAAAAAATTTATTTTAAGTCCTAAAAACTTGGGCAATAAGCAACATTATGATAAACAGAAACTATTAAGGTCTTCAAAGATTTCATTTTACTTAGATCCACAATCAACTACCATGGAGACAAATCAAGATAGTACGTGATGTACAGTATTGGGCAAAAATGCTGCAAGACATCATTTTAAAATGCTTTTGAAATTTAAAAAAGTAAAATAAAATCAGAGCAAATGTAACCTTGAGAACTACAGGGGTCTGACCCACATCATATTTTCATCCACCGCATACACATGTGCAATTGATAATGAACACTGAAGAAAGGTGGTTGCCTTTGAATTACAATGTTGGCAAAGACTATTAAAGAAACCATATACTGCCAGAAAACGAACAGTTTGTCTTGGAAACAGGGCAGCCCTCATGCTGCTTGGAAGGCAGGATGGCAAAGCTTCTCACGTGCTCTGGACATGTTTCCAGGAAGGACCAGTTTCTGGAGGACATGGTCCTTGATAGAGTGGAGGGTCAGCAACAAAGAGCAAGACCCTCAATGAGATGGCTTAGCACGGCAGCTACAGGGGGAGCGACGATTGTAGGATGGTGCGGGACGGAGCAATGTTGTGTCCCATTGGACGGAGGGGTCCTATGAAGCCGAACCAATGAGACAGCACCTAACACCAACAGTGCTTAGCATCTTTTCTGGACTCTGGGCTCTTCTCTAGATGCCCTGGGGGTGTGGTGGTCATGCATTCGACTGTTAACCACAAGGTCGGTAGTTCAAAACCACCAGCTCTGAGAGAGAAGGATGGGGCTTTCCCTTTCAGAAACTCACAGGGACAGTTCTACCATGACCCACAGAGTCACTAGGCATCAGCATCAAGTTTGTTTGCTTGTTTGTTGATCTCTTCTACTAGTTTATGGGGCTCTTCCTGCATCGATACCATTCTGTCTTAACTACTGAAACTTTGTATGATTAAGTCTTTTAATCTGATATTGCATTTTATCGATCTTGTTCTTTCCCCTCAAGATTGTCTTGGATATTTTAGATCTTTTACATTTCCATATTTACTGGAGATCAGGGATGTGACTTAGAGGACTCAGGTGTGCCTGACCTCATCTGTAATATTTTCAATGGCCTCATATGCACGTGAAAGCTGAACAATGAGTTAGGACAATTGAAGAACTACTGGTGCACTTGAGTTATGGTGTTGGTGAACATTAATGGAAGTGTCATGGACGGTTGGGCAGCTCTACTCTGACACATGGGGTAACTTTAACTTGAAAATCAACTTAATGGTACCTAAGAACAACACTCAGATACTGCTTAGTCAGAAAGGTACTAGCCTTAGTGAACCGGTGTGTTAGTCCGGGTTGATGAGAGAAACAAATCCTGGGACACTCATATGTGAGAGCTTTACTAGCTCAGAAGCAACAAAGCTCACATGAAAGAAACACACCTCTCTGTGTGACCGATGAGGAGGAGTACAGAATGGGGACCCAAGGTCCATCTGCAGGGGAAGTGACATGCCCCTATAAAAGAGTCTTGGGGAGGACACGAGTCAGTCAGGGCACAATGTGGCAATGATGAAAGATACAACTTTCCTCTAGTTTTAAATGCTTCCTCCCTCCCACTCTCATGATCTGAATTCTACCTTACAAATCCAGTTAGACTAGAGGTTGTACACTGGTACAGATAGGAACCAGAAACATGGGGAATCCAGGACAGATGATCTCTTTAGGACCAGTGGGAGAGTGGTGACACTGGGAGGATGGAGGGAAGGTGGAGTAGAAAGGAGGAACCAATTATAAGGATCTACATATAACCTCCTCCCTTGCATAGGGACAACAGGGAAGTGAGAGAAGGGGGACATCGGCAGCATTCAATATGACAAAATAATAATAATTTATAAATTATCAAGGGTTCATAAGGAATGGGGGAGCGGGGAGGGAGTTGAAAAAGGAAGAGCCAATAGCTAGGGCTTAAGTAGGAGGAAAATGTTTTGAGAATGATGATGGCATCAATGGTACAAACGTGCTTTGTATACAATAGATGTATGTAAGGATTGCGCTAAGAGTTGTATGTGCCCCAATAAAAAGATTTTTAAAAAATAAGAGCTTTATATCAAAAAACAATTGTATATTAAGAAAACATCCCAGCCCAATCCAGAAAAAGTCCATAAGTCCGACACTAGTCATATGTCTGATACTAGTCTATAAGTTTCTCTTCATACCCAAGCAACACATGTAATGACACTGAATGCAGGAAGATCAGAGGCCAGAGATCACAGATGGAAAGTATTGTGGATGCTGTGGCAGTAGAAGTATCTCAGTGCTGGCAGGAGTCTCCATGTGGCTCATCCAGCTCCAGCTCTGATTCCCTCAGCGAGCTCCTTGTGGCTTATCAGCAGAGAGTATGGACCTGGCCTCCATTGGGCTCTTTATCTTCTAAGTGCCACCAGATGAGGTCATCAAGCTGCAAACTGATTGACAGGCTAAGCTCCCCCCTTCACCCTCCACAGTCTCAAATTAACACCATAATAGGTAATTCCCACAGTTGGTAAGAATGCACTTGTCATTCTTCATCAGTTCATTTCAGGCAGCCTACTTTGTGGGTTGCTAAAAACTTGGAGATTTATCATAGATCAGAACCAGTTGCCTTTGATGCAATCTCACAAAGCCCCTTTCCATAGTTTCCCAAGACTGATTTTTCAGCAGTAGAGTAGAGGCAGTAGAGGCATTTCTCTTGTGACACCTCCTTGTGGGCTCAAACCTCCTGCCTTTTAGGTAGCAGTATATCGCACAAATCCATTTTTAGGACCCAGCAACTCCAGCACAGTGAGCATGTCTTCTAAACAGCAGCGGGAACTTCCCCCCAACACAGGAACTTCTTGCTACCGACTGCTGGAATTAAACGGTGAGTGGTCACGAACAAATTCTTTCTCTAGCAAGTCACTTCACAGTCAAATGGACCATGATCAAGCCAGAGCTAACTCCACTCGCGTTGGCATCTCTGCTCGCATCTCTGAGAGCTCCTGAATACACTTCCAGATGGCCCGGCCCACAGTCCACAAGGCTACCTGTGCAGGTGCCCCTGGGACACAACACCAACATCATCCAGGATGTTGAGGATGTTGTCGATGTGGCTAGGTGCCACGGAGTCGGTCTGACACACAGAGACAATACGTACAATAGAATAGCATCCCGCCCACCCTGCACCATCCTCATAGCTGCGCTACTTGAGCCCGTTGATGCATCAGTCCTTCATCTTGAGGGTCCGCCTCTTTTTCACCGACCTTCTACTTTACTAAACACCAGGCACTGGTGCCCCGTGAACCCAGGGGAGCAAAAGTCAAACCTCAGAAGGCTAAGAAAACAAAACAAACAGCAACCAGGTCACTTCTTCGGGCAACGTACTTCAGTCTCAACTTCGCAGAGAAACCCCCAGGATCACTCTCTGCTCACTACAACTTGTGGGAAAGACTGGGATCCAGTCTT
Source organism: Nesogale talazaci (assembly GCA_004026705.1). Taxonomy (NCBI): domain Eukaryota; kingdom Metazoa; phylum Chordata; class Mammalia; order Afrosoricida; family Tenrecidae; genus Nesogale; species Nesogale talazaci. The sequence goes on from PVJH01018764.1 coordinate 4,599, forward strand.
CCCTGAGAGGGTGGTCTGGCTGCTGCCCAGGGTGAAGAACGTGGCTGCGGACTATCTGTAATCCAAGTCTACCCAGAGGTACCTCAGAAGAAAGGCCTGGCGATCTATTTCTGAAAATCCACCATTGAAAACTCCACGGAGTCCAGTCCTACTTGGACAACCAAGGACTCAGCTTGAGACAGAGCTGACTGGCCATCAAGTGGTGGGGTTGTTTGATTCCTGTTTGTTTTTGCCTCCCTTACAGAGAAGACCTCACACACTTTGCAGTAAGGTCTGACCTAAAACCCTTAGTCCAATCAGTCCCCTTTGAGAGTCCACGGCCGGCCAGAAAATGACTTAATTTTGCAGCTTCACAGACAAAGCAGTTGAAGAGGAAGGAAGTTGCACGTTAGAAAAAGGAGCGAGCGTAGAAAGGAGAAAATAGCAGGTATTTGTTTTTGGGTGCTACTTCATTTAATAATCTAATTAGCAGTCAATCCCATGCATCCTTTATTATCTGCTGATCCATAATTACTACTCCATGCTGAGTATTATCCCGGTACATGATAGCTTTCAACTCCTCAGTACAAACAAGCAAATCAGTGCTGCTATTACACAGGAGACGGGGCGATTCCTCCCTGCGGGGTGAAGTCAAGGAGACTTCAGCCCTCCACTAGGGCCTTTGTACTTCCAGCGTCTTGCATGCATTCCTCACTGTGTCTCTTTTAATCAGTCTGAAGGGTCCCTCACCCTTGCAAGAATGTTAGAGTTTGGAGCAGGCTTTTTAAGCTGGGAACCCTGAGGCCTGACACCGTCCTGGGAAGGCTAGGGAAGGGTAGCCTCACAAGGCATAGCAGGCTGGGCTGAACCCAGAACCAATTTCTCTTTGAAAATGATGCACGGTGTGCTTTTTATGATTTCTCTTTGAATTTTGTTTGAAAGGGACTTGTCCTTGAAGAGACAGATCACTCGTGATCTAAAACTACTTCCCTGAACGGTTTCTGGTGTAACCATGATGTATATGTTTCTGGAATGCAGCCAGGAATGGGAGGGGAGAGCGAATGCTATGCACCCCTCCAAGAGCAGGTCCAGGGCTCTCTGCCTGCGAGGGGAGAGGAGGGGTGAGCCCCTCGAAGGGGGAACAGGTGTTGGTAGAGTTAGGCAGGTCTGCTTTGGAAGGGGACTCTCCTCCCACTCCTGTTTTTGAGCAGGGTGACCCTGGGCAAGTCCTAGAATGTCTGGGGGCCTCAGTGTTTCTCGTATGAACAATGATGCTAATAAAGCGGGCTGCACAGGGGTGTTTGGAAAATCAGACTCACTGATGGGGGGGTGGAGAGTGTCTCAGGTTATTGCTCTCCTGCTTGCCTTACTGGATGAAAAAGAGAGGAGAAGCTGGTTGTCTGGAAGCCACTCAATGTGGTCCAGGCTAACATCAGAGAGTGGCTTATGCTGCCTCATTCCCCTGGGTATAGTTGGACCTGCACCTTCTCTCTGTAAGCACAGGTGAGTTTGATATGCCATGCTCTGTAGAGGGCTGTTCATCATCACTCAGAAAATCCTTTCATAGACCCTGTGTTCCCTGAAAAACCACCCACCCCCACCTCTCAATCCCCCTTGAGCCAGCAGCTAGCAGGGTAGTACCCATTGCTCACTGCCTCGTGGTCTATAAAAGAAAGTCACTTTGGGAAGGTGGAATAGCAAGCCACAACCTTTATCCCAAACACTCACAGACACACGTGGGATACAAACTAGTGGTTATAAGAGTGAAAACTGCTGGTCTTGGACTCTACCAAACCCAACTCCCAACTCACTGTCCCCGAATCGATTCTGACTCACAGTGAGCCTACAGGATGCAGGAGAACTGCCCCTGTAGGTTTCCAAAGCTGTAAATCTCAGGTATAGAAAGCCTCTTCTTTTCCCCAAGGACCAGCGGGTGGTTTTGAACTGCTGACCTTGCAGGTAACAGCCCAACATGTGAGCACTGCTAACACCTGGAGTGGGAAGCCACTCAATGGATTCAGTGTTCCTTTCTTTGTCAACTTTTCTACACCATGAATTGTCACAAAGTGAGCAGCCCTGTGGTGGCAGCAGCCAGAGCAAGAACCGGGACGCTGTATGCGGAATGCCCATTCATTTTGCCTGGTCTTGGATGTTCCGTAAATGGTATCTGACAACTCAGAGGACAAATCCAGCCTGCCATCTGGAGAGGAAGAAGGGATGATACATTTCAAAATGTTGGGGGGGGGGTAGGAATAGTAAAAGACAACTAATATTTCATGACATGTAGAAAAATTATATGGAATTCAAATGTCAGTTTCCATAAATAAAGTTTTGCTGGAGCCTAGCCACACTCCGGCAGGCATTGTCTTTTGTATCACAGCAGCAGAATTGAGTCCTTACAACACCCAACAGCCAAAAAAGAAAGACAATGTAGCTGACATTGAGTCAATTCCAGCTCTCAGTGGCCCTCTGGGACAGGTCAACACTGTCCCCTAGGGTTTTCAAGGCTGAAATCTTTCCTCAAGCAAACTGCCAAGTCTCTCTCTCTGGAGCAGCTGGTGGGACTGAACTGCCAACCATTTCATTAGCAGCCGAGTGCTTTACCCCCCCACCCCAGGCCACTAGGGGCCCCTCACACAGATCATGTGACCTGGACAACTAAAATAGCTATCTAAAATATCTTGCATCTAGCCCTTTATAAAAAAAAGTGTGATGACCCAATTCCTGCGCGTGACTTTCACTGAAAACCCGAGTGCATTGCTGCTGAGTCTCTAGCTCAGACTGAAATGGCAGAGACATGGGGGGATGCATATGTTCAACTGTAGCAGGCACTGCCAAGATGCTTCCTAAAACATAGGCTCTGATTTAAGAGAAAAGTCCAAACCTGGAGCCAGAAACCACAACCTGGGTTTTAAGAGAGGAAGGAAGTAGATCTGGTCCAGAGGGGAGCACATGATTAGAAAACATGCAGGATCTCTAAGGGGGAGCGCAACCAGCAGAATGGTCTAGCTGGAGATTGCGTTTCCTTCTTCCTCCCTACATAATCTTTCAAGGTACAGGACCGCTCAGTGTTGCCATGTCCAATAAGAACCGCCAAGATGAAAAATCTGAATCTCTCTGTTAAACAAGGACTTTGTCATTCAGGCCACGGAACAAAAGCACCAGCCTGAGTCCCCTGGCAGCTCATCCGACCTGCTGACAACATACCGAGGGAGGCATAGGCATCCTCCTGGTTTTGTACGTTCTTCCATTTAAACATACACGTTGGCAGCAGCTAGAGTACTGACAAGCAGCTTCTGAATCATCGATGGAGCCCTTGCGGCTTAGTGGTTCCTTATTGGGCTGTTAAGTGCAAGGTGAGTGGTTCAAATCTGCCAGCCACATCTCAAGAGAGAGATGGGAGTCTCTCCTTCTGTCAAGAATTACCATCTCAGAAACTCCTGGGGGAGGTTCTAGGCTGTCCTCTGGGGTCACCGGGAGTCAGAACCCACCCAAGGGTGATGAGCTTTTTTCTCCCGTTTTGATTTTCGAACCTCCAAACCCGCTATGAGGATGGTGATCCTTTTAATGGGGTGAAACCAGCAGCCAGCCACCCAGCCGAACACAGCGAGCATCCATCGGAGTTCAAGGCCAAACAGCAAGACACAGGCAAGTTGCCCTCTCCGTGACAGAGGACAGAACCTCAGGGAGACGCTGAGGTCCTCTAGAGTCACTTCCTGGCACCCTCTCCAGCCACCCCTCCCACCACCACCTGCCAATCTGCCCGCATTTCCATTTGGGTGTGATAGGTTCTTTCACAGACATTCTTTGCTCTCCGTCTGGGGACTTGCTTCTGAGGGCTTCAGGACCCCATTCATCACGAAAAGGATTCAAATCCACGGTCCCTGTCTTCATTCCCCCGTCCTCTTGACATCTCAGCTGAAGCAACCTCATGAAGGACAGCGGAGCCTCATTTCCAGCTGTCAAACCCTGCTGGCCCAGAAGAGAGGTGGCGAGTCTGAGCCCATCACACCTGACACCCACTCAGAGAGGGTGGGAGGGGCCTCCATCCTCTTCTCTTTTTTTTTTTTTTAGGCATCACTGCTCTCCGGTGGTGGGAGTAGGAGGCCCAGCCCCACTGCTGGAATTGAATCTCCGTCCCAGTGGGCCGCAGTCCCGCACACAACCACTACGCCACCAGGGCTCAGCCCCATCCTCTTCTCTTGAGACAACCCCTTCCTTGAGTCTTCAAGCCCAGCCTCTTCCCAAGAAGGATGGCAGCGGCCTGGGGAACTGTTTAAATGAGAAGCCTGCCAGGTAGTTTACCTTCTGCATGGAGAAAAAACAAGGTTTTTATCTTGTTTTGTTTTGTTTTTTTATCAGAGGTGGAAATCCATTGCCCAGCAAGAGTTCTAGCACATGAAAATCTACATAGGGCTGAGCCCCAGTGGCATAAGTGGTAGAGTGCAGGACTGCAGCTCGTGGGCTTGGCAGTTCACATCCAGCGGCGGCTCTCAGGAGCAGCGCTGGGAAGCTCCCACGACCACCAGAGGACAGTGATGCCCCCCCCCCCCAAAAAAAAAGAAAATCTACATAGAAAAGGAACAATGATAATGTCCTTGGTCCCTTACTGAAAGAAAGGTTGGAAGTACGACTGCATCCTGTGGTTCCACTCGAGAAAGACCTGGTAATCCTCTTAGAAAACCTTAGTGGAAAGTGTTACTCTCAGGAGAAGCTATCAGGAGTCCTGGTCAGGTAGTGGTGACGTGTTGGGCTGTAGTCCAGGTGGTCACAGGATGAATCCACCAGCAGCTCCTCCAGAGGAAGCCTGTACTTCCTATGCCCATAAACAATTACAGTCTCAGAAACCCACAGGGGGTCGCTGTCAGTCAGAATGGGATCCACGACAATGAGTTTTCTTTTTCAGGGTATCTACGAGTGGAAATTGACTTGGTGGCCCCCACAACATACAGGTGTCCCTAGATGGAGCAAAAGGAGCCCTGTGGCATAGTGAGTAACACACTGGCGTACGAACCAAAGAACCCACCGGCCTCTCCATGGGAGAAAAGTGAGACTCTCTGGTTCCATGAATTGACAGCTTTAAAATTCTATGAGACAATTCTGCTCCATCCTGTCAGATCACGGAGAGTTGGAATCGACTGAACAGCAAGCGATGATGCAAAGATTTAAGGGGTTTAGCCGGTTGGAAATCTGAGGCCAACCAGAGGTATCGCTGAAGAAAGACCTGGCAATTTCCTTCCCCCAAATCAGCCATTGAAAGCCCTAAGGAGTAGAGTTCTGCACTGAGACGCCTGGGATCTAGGCAGCAATTGTTTGCTACGTGCATAGATGTGTGTGTGTGTGTGTGTGTGTGTGTAGATCATCTTTCCTTGTCCACTAGCAAGAGAATCGAACCAGAGGTTGAATGTGGTTGTATGAGAAAGAATACATGTCTCCAGGTCAAAAGACAGAATTCTCGCCCCCATAGAGAGTTCCAAATTCACCATACTTTGTAAAACTAGGGGGAGGGGTAACAATCCTAAGACTATCCCCATAGGCCTGCGGTAAAGACCAAATGAGGCCTGTATGATTAGGCAGGCTTTGTACATGGGAAGTATCACCGCGCAGGTGGAGGAGCGGGGAGAGCCACCTCTCCTCTTCCTTCCCCGATTCCCGCTTTAATTAGTGGACTCTTTCAGCCAGTTCCTCCCCTGATGAAGACCACCTGCCCACCATCAGGATGCTAGTCAATTCAGCACCCAGCTGGCAGCCATCAATTGGCCATCCATTAATAGCCAATTATCTGGGGGCTCCATTTATCCAACGACCAGGCAGTCTGATCTCCTGGAGATCCTAGAAAACAATGGGACTGAAATACAGGCACCAGCTAATTTTTCAATGGCCATCAAGGAACTTGGCGCCCATTATGCCTGCATGTTGCAGCTGCAAGTAATGGGGGCATAAATATTGATCGGGCCAGGCACTCTGTGGCTGGGGGAAGAAATGAATGATTCCAGCATTCTCAAGGGGGAAAGGGAAGCAGCATCAATCTTCAGCCTGGCCCAGTGAGGAAGAAAAGCCTAAGCTCCCAGATGTGAGAGAGAGGAGAGAGACCAGAGAAGAGGGACAGGACACTTGGTTGAAAGCTTGTCAGAGTTCTAAACAGGCTTCCCCACTTCTCTGCTGAAGGGGAACACGAGATGCAAATTGCATGTTAAACAGCGTGATCATCAGAAGAAAGGCAGCTGGGGCAGCCTGCTCTCCGTCTCGGGACTCCAAGCCCATTGCAGGCCCAGCGGAGTGTGTGCGGCTGCTCTGCTGAATTTCCTTGAAAGACCGCCATCGTGCTTACAGTTAAGAAGACAAGTGACACGAGGAGAATTTAATTAATTTTTTTAAGTGCCCCATCGTGTCTCTCTCGGAAACGCCATGCAGAAAGGGCTTTGTACTCGGAATCTACAATGTCCACCGAGATCTTGTGCACTGAGATATGAGCACGTGGGGGGAGAGAGGGTTTCCAGCATGCTGGGCTCCTGAAGGGCTGTGGGCGGCCCAAAGCGGCCCTTGCTTCTTTGGAAAGATCAGTCTCTGGATTCAGAGTGGCCTTTCACCTCTGTGACTGGTGATGCTGCTGCTTGACCTTGGAGCCTGTAGAGGGTCACGGAGAGGTTCTCCCAGCCAGGAGGACCGACCAGTGCCCTGGGACTCTGCGTTCCACGCCTCTCTCTCACAGGCCTCTGGCTGATCCTGAGTTGTCAGTAAGAAAGGGAGCAAGAACAAGATGAGGGGAGGGCGGAGAGACTCTGAGGAGGGGGAAGGACTCTCTGGGTGGCACACACACTTTCTCACCCACTAGAGCGCTCTCCCCCAAATAGCTTCCTGGTGTTCATTAGGTCCTGTGATGGCAACAGCAGCCGCCAAAAGCAAAGACTGCCGGCCGCCCAGAAGGTCACATCAGGCCATTTATGCTGAACCACCAAAAGCCCAAAGCCAGCACATTTCAGGAGCGCCTGCAGAATTCCCCAGAGAGAGAGAGAGAGAGAGAGAGAGAGAGAGAGAGAGAGAGAGAGAGAGAGAGTGTGTGTGTGTGTGTGTGTGTATGTGCACATACTGTTCAGTCTCCCAAAGGGATTCTTTCTTAATCAGCTCAACATCTGAGGACTCAGAGCCTGATTTATTTTTTTGGTTAATCTAGCGTTTCTGGTAAAATAATTAAAAGAAAAGTAGTAGACAGAGAGTATCTGTGGTCAAATCATTTATAGCCATGAGGCCTCTCTTCAGAGTTATTCATAACTAACGCAAGAGGGCCAGCCTACTGGCAAGGCAGGTGGGGGGCAGGAAGCACCGGGGCGGCCAATCCTCACACGGCAGATGAGGGACCTGAGCAGGGGGCACAGGGAAGCGGGTCATAGAAGGCCCTGACAATGGCGTTCAGCTAACACAGTGAGCTGCTTCCTGCAAAGTCAACAGTTCAAAACCGCCAGCTGCCTGTGGGAGAACAAGGCTTTCTACTCCCATGGAGTTGCAGTCTTGGAACCCCACAGGGGGCTAAAGGGTTCTACCCTGTCCTGTAAGGTAGACTTGATGGACGTGAGTTTGGTTTTGCGTTTGGGTGCGGCAGGAGATGCCAGCAGAAGGTTGGACTCCATTTCCTGACTTCAGTAAGGAGGTAAGGGGCCCTGGTGACACAATGGTTACACCGGAGGCTCTGAGACCAAAGGTTTGCGCCCACTCTGACCTCATTAGTGATGTGCTCCTATAGAGACTGTAGCCTGGGCCATGCAGTGCGCTTGGCATAGAATCAACTCTACAGTGCCCCAAAACAACAGACGGTAAGGATGTTCATCTCTGAGAGCCCGTACCAGGAGGAAAGCTTGCTTCCTCTCAGGGTCACCATAGGTAAGAGGGGAGTGGCAGCCAGCTGCAGAGGGCATGTGCACTCCAGACGCCCTCCACCCCCCGCCCCCCACCCACTCACCCAAACAGATGGCAGGGTTCTCATTTGGTGTCTCCAGGGCACAGTGGGAGAGCCCGGGCAGGGCTCACAGAGGCCCTCATACAACAACTCTGAATCCAGTTCTGCTTCCCAAAATTAAGGTGACCAGATGGCCTGCTTTTTAACAATTTAACAACATCCCGTGTGTTGTTTTAAAATTAAAATAAACATATTACAATACTATTTTTTGCATTCTATGAACATTTTTGTTGCTCCATATAGACCAAATTTTTAATCAAGAACCCCCCCAATCCATCCGAGTCAATTTTAAGTGTCCCGCTTAAAATCTGTCACTTTATGCAAAATCCACAGCCCAGACTCTGAGACACACTCACTGGGAAGGTGACAATGTGGTCAACCTCAGAGACCCAACAAGGGCCCCCAGATGGGCTCCGGGAGGTCTTGGGATAGAAGAAACAATCTTGAACATCAGGGAAGAGGGAAGCGTGAGTGAAAAGGAAAATAAGGTGGCCTGCCAGTCGGGCAGGCTGGAGACCCTGGACCTCCAGCATCCTCCAGTGGCAGCCTTATTTTGTGCCTGTCCCATTGATGAATGACGACTAGTGAGAGGAAATGAATACTCTTAAATAACACCCAGATGGGCCACCTTGAAAAGGGGTAGTCTCCAGACACGGCTGCGAAGCTTCTGACCGAGACATTCGTGGCTATTTCCTTTCTGTTTTTGCCTCTTCCCAGTTGCTTGGAAGTCACCTCCAATGCCTAGACCCCACACGTGTCTGAGCAGAACTGGTAGCCCATGGGTTTCTAATGCATGTGTTTTCAGAAGCAGACGTTTCTTCCAAGGCTCCTCTGAGGGCTCTCAACCCTGCACCCCGTCTGTTGACAGTCAGTGCCGCCCAGACTCTCCTTTTGCCCCTCCTTCCAGCATTTGGGCAGGTAGCATTCTGGGTCCCAGAAGAGATTTGAGCCCCAGCTGACCCAGCTCACAAGTGTGGCAGTTACATATTCTGGTGTCAACTTCAGAGTTGAAGAGTAAAGGGGTGGAGTTTAGCCTGTCAATCAGGTCACAGCTTGATGACCTCATTTGGAGGCACTAGGGAGATAAAGAGCTGTAGCTCACTGGAGGCAGGACACACACTCTCTCCCTGCAAGACATTCCTGATGACAAGCCACATGGAGCTACAATGATGGAAGCCAGAGCCCTGGAGCTGGAGGAGCCATGTGGAGACCCACGCCAGCACTGAGATGCTTCCACCGCCACTGGATCCACAAGACCGTCCACTCACTGACCTATGTTCTTCCTACATTTGGCATCATTGCATGTGTTGCTTGAGTCTCAAGAGGAATGTACAGACTGGTACGGGACATATGGGCTAATAAAGAACTTAGGGACTTGATCTGGACTGGGCTGGGGTGTTTTCTTAATATACAATTGCTCTTTGATATATTGACATAGACTTCTCTCTTATACATGAGTGCTTCCCTGGAATTGTTACTCCAGTCAATCCAGATTAACACAATGAGTGTTAGAGAAAAGAGCACCCCAGACAGCAGAGATTCTCCAGAAGCAGCTAGGGCATCCTGCCTAACCCGGGAAGGGGGGCAGTGGGGAGGTGCAGGCTGGGGGAGAGAGCAGGCTGGGCACTCTTGTCCACACTCCCTGACTCTGCACTCCAGGACCCTGGCCCTGGGGACACCCTCGAGGCAGCTTTGAAAGGCTTCAGACAAATGTCCCACCACTTTCTAGGGGTAGGGGCTCAGGGATAATAAAGAGGTTGTTGATCTAAAAAATGAAAAGAAAAGACTCCTTAAAACCCTGTCTCCTTGTGTCCCACAGTATCCCCAGGAGCTCCAGGTAACCCCATCCTCCAGGTCAGCTCCCTGAACTGCCCCAGGGCAGGTATTGGCAAAGGACACAAGGAAGGAGAGGGAGACCTGCTTCATGGGGTCCTTCTGGTCCCACCAGAGGCAAAATTCCCTGGATGGAGTCCAAGGTGCATGCTGAGAATATCAGCAGATTAATAGGGCCCCTCTCTATAATTCATAAATTTTTTTAAATGGGAGAAATTATCTACTAAATGGCGAATAAAGTAACAATACAGTACACTTAAGGCATGGGCGGTATGCAAATGTAACAAAAAGACAAGCCATTTTCTAGTAGTGTTTTCTAGGTTTCTGGTACCGAGAAAATACATTTACATGGGCCCCAGGCACTTTATTCTAAGTCTTTACATTTCCAAAATCTCCCGCAAAAATTACCCTCAGGCTTAAGATTCTTTTACTTTTTCACTAAGCCTTAAGCCCCCTGGACTAAATTTAGTTTCTTGGAAATAAAAGACAAATTTGCTGCTTTATTTTATTATAGTCCTTAAATTTATTTTTTTTTTTTTTGCTTAATTCTGTCAGCTGCCGTCTCATAATTCTCCAAAAGGAGAACAAATGACAGGGGGAGAGAAGAAATGAAAATATTTTCAGGTACTTTTTGATGGTGTCATATTTATCACTAGCATGCAGTTTGAATTAAAACATCAAACTCGCTACCTGGTTTTTCAATCAGGAATTCGGGCTTTGCTGAATTGGGGTGGGGGAAGGAAAGTCAGTTAAAGAACCACATCAACATTAAAGTCAAACTTAAAGAAAGCTTTACTTGAGCTATTAATAGAACAAACCCTTCTTGAAACTAAAGGGGGAAAAATCCAATTAATTTCCTTAAACCAAGAGTACAGCAAGCTTCTCAGTATCGCCTGGATTGTGACTGGGCATAGATTTTATTGCATTATTTGCCCCACATTGGAGGTCTCACCGCTCAGCTAATAGAGCCCCCTGCTGACCGTGTGAGCACAAAGGCCCCCCCCCAAGGGTCTTCAATGGGGTCCAGGGTCCCCAAGAAGACAATAGGCCCCACAGACCGATTGCATCGTAAGCGCCTTACACAGGAATCAACCTCAAAGTCAACCTCTCTAATCCCGACACCATTCCCAACTTCTCTAAGTAGTTTAGAGGCCTGTTACACCTTCTGTGGATTTTTTTTTTAAAGGACTAACTGTCGAGGGTTATAGTTGAAGCCAGGGCTGGATGAACCCAGTGTTGACATAGAAGGCCAGGGCTTTCCGCAAGATTAGACACAAGAATTTCCTTCAGAAACCTAGTGTCCTGAACTCACTCAAATCCCAACACTCCCCACACCCCCACCCCAATAGAGAAAAGGCCCCCACCATAATTCACAGAACTGTGGAGAAGGCAGTTGGTCTCTTCCCATAAAGATGCGCATAAGGCCTTGGAAATCCTAGCAAGCAGTTGGTTCTCATCTGCCCTCTTGGGGCGCTAGAGGGTCACTCTGAGTCAGGGTTGTTGGGGGCACTCCTTCAGCCATGCCATGGGGAATAAAATGGTCCTGGTGCTCTCTATCTAAGCGCGTTCCCCCGTCCCTCTCCTCTCCTCAGACACACAGACACGTGCCTAAGCTACCGATGGATCCTCGTCTGCCAGACACACACACCACATATCTGTGAACACAGGAAGTCACACGAACGGATGAAAAAGAGGAAGGGGGTAGGGGAGGAGCCCAATACTAAGAGGTATTAAAGTCTCTAGAACTCACCAGGCAAAAAAGAATTCACAGAGGAGAAAAACATCAGAAATGCAAAAAGATCGAATAAAATATTAAGACAAAGAGGGTAAGTGATCAAAATGAGAAAGAAAAGGGGGGAAAAAAACAACCCTCTTTTCTGACAGGAGGTGTCTACCCAGAGCCATTGAGTTCATTCCAAATAACACAGGGCCCCTACAGGACAGGTAGGGTCATGGGAGCGGGCAGCCTCATCTTTCTCTCACAAAGAGGCTGGTGGGTTTGAACTGCCAACCTTTCCATTAGCAGCCCCAAATGCTTAACCCACTTTGCCCCCTAGGAGTCTTTCCACCATGTCAAAACCCAAAAAATAAAAAAATAAAAAAAAGAAAAGAAATAAAAACCTGAGCCCACTGTCATTGACACGTGCCATCAATCAGAACTCATAACTACACTATCCCGGTTGTAGGAAACTATTCCTCTTCACCATAGTAGACTCTCTCCCAGTGAGGGGCTGGTGATTTCCAAACTGCTCACCTTGCAGTCAGCAGCCCACCATGTAGCCCACTACCTTGCCAGAAGTCCAACTCAACACCCAGCCCTCCCTATCAGGCCACTCCCACTCACCTGTTTGCAATTCTGCTTCAGCTAGGAGCTTTGAGAGCCCCTCCCAAAGGACACGAATACAGTATTCACACCATAGCAGCCTCCTACCCCAAGCCTAGCACCAGGCCTGGCCTATGGCGGCATCTAATAAATGTGCAGTGAACGCATATCAGGATGAAAGAGGCTGGAAAGGAAGAGACACCACAAAGCTTAACATACAAAGGAGCCAATCCCTTGCCCCCCATCCCTGGTGTAAACTAGAAAAAGTCAGCTTAGGGTAATGAGGTTCAGCACAAACCAGAGAAAGGTCATGTCCCTGCAGGCATCATTAACTGCATCACCAGAAGCAGAAGCACCTAGGAGGGAGAAGAAAAATTCCCCAACCCTAAGGCAAGACGAGTGAGAAAACTGATCCAATGTCACAAAGGCTATGTGAAGTTACCAGGCTGTCAGTGTGGATCACTTGCTTCTTCCACGCCCACTGCTTCAACACCCCGGCCCTCGTGTTACAATCCCTGCGTGTTTTCACCTCCCCAGGCCCATCTCTGCTCCTGTCAACATTCGAATGACGTCAGTCTTGCCCAGCATGCTGTGTCATTCCTTAGAGTCTGTGTCCTGCAGTTAACCTCTGCCCAGAGTGCCCTGTGTACAGACCGACCTGCAAACCTGTTCATCTTTCTCAATTCTGTTTTGTTAACCACCCCCCACCTCCAGGAAGTCTCCAGGCTTCAAGGAAATCAAGTCATCTTGTCCCTCAGCCCACTGCAAGGTCCTGAGCCATTTGTGCATCCTCCTCCCCCAGGGAGTTCAGCCCTGCATCTCAGTACGTGCCACAATGCCCGACACTAATAATAATAATACAATAATCATCCTAATCCAATAATAATAATAATACTCATTGCCATCGAGTCATTTCCAACTCATACCAACCCACAGGACAGAGAAGAGCTGCCCAAGTAGGTTTCTAAGACTGTATCAACTTTTATGGGAGTAATACAAACCGACGCCTTCTCCTGTGACAGGAGCTCAAAGGAATGTCTGTGGAACTCACCTGAGTATGGGCAAACTTCCCAAAATATAACTGGAAGACAAGTTAGTTAAAAGAGGATTTGAGGACTATATTGAAATGGCTTCACGCGCACGATGCACAGCCTGTGAACCGGTTTCCTAATGCAGAAAATGAGGACATCCCCATGCACCCCAACTACCTGTGAAGAGCAACTCGCCAAGCATTTGGCCCAGCTGGATAAGAGGCCCTGCTGGACCAGCCTGTGGTTGAAGAACAAACCACCAACGGAACAGTCACGGCAGTCTGCTTCTATAAAGATGGAAACCCCCTGTCTGCTCTGTCCGAGAGGGTCTCAGTGAGTAGGAACCCACGCAGCCGGAGGGGGGGGGAGGGTGTTTTGCTTTGGTTTCAACCCTCTGTGTAGTACTTATGCTCCCCGCCCCCAACCCTGCACCCCTGTGTTCTGGTATCCAGTTTGAACTACATGCAGGGTTTCTTTCCAAGGCAGCCTGCGCTGCTCTAGATTCAGTGAATAAATAGTGCCTGGCTTCCTAGCTAGGAATTCCCCGCTCCACCAGGTCCCTGGTGGGCAGAGGGACGTGAAGAATGGAAGGGGGCTCAGCAGGGCAGGTAAGAAGGAGCCTGTAAGGGGAGCCTTGACTCTGCTCAGCCATGTACTAAGTGGGTAGACATTAGGGCATCTTCGTCCATTCCCATTTCTCCAACTCCCCACCAATACCTTAGACTCGGTCTTCCTAGGATGCCCAGTGACATCCGGCATACTTTCAACTTCCAGTGCAGCTGAGGGACTGGGGGACAGTTAGAAAGCTGAGGTGGCAACAGGCCGGGTGGGTCCAGGCAGCGGCATCCGCCCGCACCGGAGACAGCAGGGCGCTTGCCCGAGCAGCACCGGCGCGCGCGGCGCACGCGGGGCCTCCAGCCTCCGCCGGTCGGGCCTGGCAGCTGCTGGAAGGAGGTCAGCGCCCGCGCCCGCCGGACTTCTCGCCCGAGCCTGCACCGGCCCGGCCACGGAACCCAACAGCCAGCGACTATCTCGCGATGCCCGCTGGCTGCCACCCCTCGACCGCCGCGGCGCACCATCCGCCCCGGGACCCCTGGCGAGCTGCTCAAGTTGGGAGCCGCGCTCTGTACGCGAGCGCGCGCCCCCCCCCACCCCCACCTACGGAAGGGGCAGAGGTGCCCCGAAGCTTTTCAAAATCCGGAAACGGACCGGAGCCGCACGCCGCGCTGAGCTACCTGCTCGCAGCATCCAGACCCCGGCCCCGGCCTCCCCTGGAGACTGCCGGCCAAGCTGGCGCGCGGGATGCCATGCGCGCCCAACCACGGACCAGTGCCCCGCGCGCCGCCAGAGCCCGTACCTTGGGGGTCTGCACTTCTGGTCCCATGGGCACTTCGAACTTCCTCTTGGTCACCCAGAAGAACAGCAGCACGGTGATCCAGAGCACCCCGAAGATGGGCAGCACCAAGCGGCGGGTCGGGCGCCGCATGGTCCCCCTGGTCTTCTCCCCGCCACGCTAGGTCCCGGGGGGCACCCCCCGGCGAAGGCGAGGGTCGGCGGGGCAGGAGCCCCAGAGAGCGCCGCGTCCGGGGAGAGCACGCCCGGCCGCGGCGTGGAGGAGCCGGGGGTCCTGCCAGGCGCCCCTACCTGCTTCGCAGAGGAGGCAGCAGGCGTGGGGGGCACGAGGGGCACGAGGCGCCCTGGGGCGCGGCGGGCGAGCCGGAGGCTCGCGCTGGTCCCGGGAGCGCGGCGGCAGCGCAGAGGCTCCCGGCGCCGCCGCCACAGCCACCGCCGCCGCCGCGCGAGGGAAACGGACTGGAGCTGCAGCGGAGAGCGAAGCGATCCAAGGCAGTGCGCGACGCCCCGGGAGGGGCACGAGGAAGGCGGCACAGTGGGGAGAACGCAGAGGAGGGGGGCGCGAGGGGAGGGCGAGCACGACACACGGACCGACTCCCAGGGAGTCCGGGCAGGAGCGAGCCGGCTCTGGAAGGGGGGCGCTACCGCCGCCCGCCGACCAAGGTGCACGCTGCTGTTCTGGGGCTGCCCGCAGGAGCCTCTGGCACGGCTCTAGGTCCACTCCGGGTCGAAGCGGGGCGTGGCGGAGACCAAGATCGAAAGGATGTCTGCCACCACCATCTGCCCACCGGCAGACCCAAACTGGGACCGAAGGCCCCACCTGGGCCAGGTGGAGCTGGGTCTGGGAGGACTTTACTGTGTACCCTGGGGTTGCTCTTGCCATGGCCTGATGGGTGGGAGGGGGGAGGTGGGGAGGGGTAGTCCCAGCCCTCCCAGAGCTGGTGTTGGGACTTTGGCTAAGCTATTTCCCAAACCCACGGTTCAAGCTTTGGGCTTTTCAAGGCCAAGGGCGAATTCCACCAACTCCCTATGGTGTTTCTCTGCCCGCCTGCAGGTGCCTGGCAACTTTTTCTTTTCGGCTTCATGGAATGCTGAGCAGGTCTAAATTTAATTTTCAAGAAATTCTTTTTAAAAAATTAAAGTGCAATTATCTTCCTTAAGGGTATGCTCACCCTGCAAGCATCAGGGCTCTGTGCATGCCAGAAATGGTCCTGAAAGTTGAGTCAATCACCCAAGATTCTTGGGAAGTGACCCTGGGCAGGGGGATACTGGGTGCAAAGGGTTACCTTTCAAAAGCCCTTTCTCAGATGCCTTTAGGAAGAACACTTTCTTCCTACTGCCCTATAAAGGTATATAAAAACCAAAACAGCAATGAAACACACTCACAGCCATCAAGTCGTTTTTAATAGACTCATAGGGGCCCTATAACACAGGGTAGAGACGGTAAATCGTATGGGAGTAGGAAGCCTGATCTTCCTCCCCAGGAGCAGCTAAAGGTTTTTGAACTGTTGATCTTGTGGTGAACACCAGGACTCCTATCCTGGGTTTATAGGAAGGGCACATTTGGAACCCCATTCTCTGCTAAGATTCAGCTAGGCTAGAATAATGGCAGTGTCACTTGTCTGTGGGTGCAGGGTGGTACAATCAATCCAGACTCAATTATCAGCTCAACTTCCCCAAGGTTCCTAGGAAGACAAGCCTGGCTTCGAGCTTATGGAAGATCATAGCCTTAAAAACCCCATGGAGCCAGCATTAGTCACAATGACTTGATGGCAGCTAGCATCAAAAATAAAGAGTTCTAGATCTGGCTTTGCCAAGTTCGCTGGGCGACTCTGCAAGTCACCACTGTGGCCAGAGCTCTACGACCTGTAAATGAGAATAATAATGCGTCCTCTAACATGAGTGAAGGAGCCCTGGTGGCTTAGGGGTTACTTACTGGACTTGTAACATCAAAATGAGCTGTTCAAAGCCACCAGCCACTCTAGGGAGAAAGATGAAGTTCAGAGAGGTACAGCCCACAAGAGCAGCTTAACTGTTAGCAGAACTAACTCAAAGGCATTGAGTTTGTTTGTTTGTTCTTCTTTGTTTTGTTTTTAAACGAGTGAATGGTTCGATAAGTTCACTGCAAGATGCTGGTGTTAACTGAGGAACAGTGCCATTCTAATGGATGCAGCTTAGGTAACGGGATGCTTATCTCCGCGTATTTTTGGGGAGACAAGGACGATGTGCTTGTGAAGACGATGGCCATGTTCTTAACATTCCCACCCCCAAAATACAGCAGGCAAGAAACATACGCACTAAATGGCAGTGGGGCGTTGTGAAACAGGACTCTGGGTTTCACCCTCCTCTAAAGAGGAGCCCCCAAGATATAAAGATGTCTAATCAAAGGCACCTTGTCTCTCACTGCTTCTGCAGACTCACAGAGCTCTTGGCTAGACCATAGTTAAGAAGTGTTTGCGGGGGAACAGCAACCGAATTCGAACAGCCAGGCAAACCGCACACTCTTGGCAGCCCATCTCAAGATCCAGCTGAATTTTCAGACCATCCCCGAGAACTTGGAGACGTCAGCATTTGCCTTTCTTAGAACTCTATCCACTCAAAGGTTGGGGTAAGCTCTCCAGCTACTGCTTTGGCCAGAAGACAAAGCTGCCTGGTGCCAGTAAATGGGAGGGGAGCAGCAGTAGCACCTATCCCTGCAGCATGCAGGCTGGGTCCTGTGCTCCCGCACCCCTTCTCCTGCATGACCCTGGACCTGCAGACTCAGGCCTGGAAAGCAGGCTGCAGCTGGTTCTGCAGGGAACCCCCAGGCAAGCTGCTGAGCTGCTGTCAGTTCCAGGCAGAAGCTGCATCGTGAGCAGCAGCAGCACCGTAGTCCACTGCTCAGCGCTTTGTGATGCTGCTTCTGAGTAACAGATGGTAGCCAGTTACACAACACCACCACCACGCTTCCGAGATGGTGCAGCGCCCCACTGCCTGCTGCTGAGGTGCTGAGGAGCTCCCTTCTGACTGCTGGCAGTCTGGGGAAACTGAGGCCCTAGTGCAGGCAGCTCGGCCCTCGGCCTGCAAAGCCTGCACCAGCAGAGGCTCTGTTCCAAGGTGCTTGCTCCTTGAATCATTCTTCTGCCCTCTGCTCATGCGGGGAAGACCAGCTGGGCCCGTGGAAGCACTCAAGGGACTCGTTTTGCTCAGTGTCATTAACTGAATCAACGAAAGACCTATTTGTCTAGGTGTTCCAAGCCAGCAGCTGTCATCACCATTGAAACATTATGAGGGGGCCGTGAAACACGGAGAGCCCAAGTCGGCCTGCATGTAAGGTCCAGCCCTGGAGGGCTCTCTGGACGCAGCCTATCCAGGATCCCTGAAGCTCAGACAGATATTTAAAACTTTAGTAACCAGTTTAAGTAATGCAGGACACAGCGTATCCCAGTGGGGGATTAGCTCTCACTGGCGAATAATACAAGCCTGTCTGTGGAGGGAAAGCGTTGCCATGGCCAGGAACCCGGGAACGAACACACACCATGAGGGCCGTCCTGCTGCACTTGGATGCGTCCAGCTCTCTGGTCCTGAGATCCTCACCAAAGTTTCTCCTAGGCTGGATCCTTGTCCCCATCCGCCATGGCACGCTCTCTGCAGGGCCTTTCCGGCCCACACATCCAGGGTCCTCATCTCCATTGTCCCTGGATAAGAACTCTTTTTTTGCCTTTCCTGTCATTGGCAAGTTCTGCCTAAGCTGTTCTCAGTAGAAGACATTAGAGAGCAAATTGGTTATCGGAACAGATGTGAGTCATTCATGTTAGTATAAAAACTATAGAATGAAATCCATTATGACCCCGGAAAGCTGGGGAAAGCAGCAGATGGAGCCAATGCAGGCTGGAAGTGGGAGGAAGCTATGAAGCTGTGAAGTCGTGTGTGTGTGTGTGTGTGTGTGTGTGCGCGCGCCACTCTCTGGCGGCAGCAGCATTTGCTGTGGGCTTTCCCACTGGGCTCCCCATTTCCTTTCGCTGTCCCCCTATTGCTTGCTCTCAACTCACTGCAAAGACCTTTTGTTTCAGATCTGACTCCTCATCTCTCTTCTCTCTCTCCACTGGGTGATTTCAGTTATGTGTGTATGTGTGTGTCCGTGTGCACACTTATTAGACATGCTACCACCAGCAAGCTGCCCTCTGTGTCAGTGCAATCACCTGCCTTCCACACAGGCAAGGCAGTTCTCCTAAGTCCCTACTGCTCCAGAACCATCAGAAAGGGGACCCTGTGTAAAGGCAGATTACAGTGGGACCCAGGCCCACCAGCCCAGTTCTGGCAGCAAAGAAGAGTGAATCCAGAGACATCTGCCTTTATGCCACAGTAATACAGATACAAGTCTTTGGGCCGATCCCTGTAGTCCGCTCTATTCAACTACCCAACTGTAAATCACACATCAGCCCACACTTCCTGTAGTTGCCTCTACCTGGCTCCTACCCCTGCAGATTCCATCAGAGTCAAACGTCCAGGGATGCAATTGTTTAGCTGCCTGACTATTAACCCAGCCCCTCACCTCCTCTGTCTGCTCCTGTGGCAGATCTTTGTCAAAAGAAGAAAGCCATCCAGCCATTCCTCTTATCTGTGACAAGTGGATGGGTGGCTTCCCCCTCCCCCAAAAGGGATCTGAGAGTTCATCTTTCGGGATGTTTCTCTGTCCATTAAACAGCTCCTTTCACTGTTCCCCCCACCCCCACCCCCCACCCACTTTGGCTTCTCACATGCCACTCTATCATTTATGTCCTTGAAAGGGATTCGTATCTTTGCATTTCAAAAGCACACTTCTTTGATGACTCCGCAATGCCCCCAACTTTCTTTGCTCCCCACCCACACGCTGAGTATAAAATCTACTGCTGCCACAGCAATGTGTCTTTGTTGGTTATAGAACATGATTTGATCGTCAGTGATGGCATCATGCAGCAGCTGAAGCCACATCCCTTCTTATGGAAGATGAGCAGCTCTAGCAGCATGGAGGAGTGCCCCAATTCGATTAGAGAAGAGGAGAAGATGATTTGTTACCCTGGACTACCCTAAAGTCACTGGTTACAGGCTCAGCTACCAGCCAGAAGACTAGCCTGGTGATCCACTTCTCCTCAAACACACCTGGATCCGCATGAGTAGGAAGCCACTGGACCATAATTCTTGTGGTGCTTTGGTGTTTTGAACTAGCAGGGGGAGACGCTGACAGAAGAGAGCATGCACAGAAGACACAGAAGGACCCCAAACTAAATGCCATTCATCCTTGGCCACTGCAGACAGCCTAGTTTGCTGGTGTCTGCATCTGTGTGGTCTCTCTATATCAGAAAAAGATTCCTGAGCTATTCAAGAGAGTTTCACTGGCCTGTATTTTAACAACTACATGACCAGGTGCTTAGTCAGGAAGCTCCACGGTAAGCTGTCCACCGTGGGTGACCTTGCTGATACTTGAAACCCGAGGGATATAATATTTGGCATGACACCATCACAGTAGCCAGTGTAGGACCACCTGAAATTTCAAGCCTGATGCTGAGGAGGTCCTGGAATGAGAGATACTATTGCTCATTTCAGATTCATCATGGTTGATCACAGAGTACCAGGAAGATGGTTGCTACTGTTTTCTTAACTATACAAAGGCCTTCAACTGTGGGTCTCAAAACAAATTATTGATACTATTATAAAGAATGGGGATTCCAGAATTGTGTTCCTGCAGAACCTGTGCATAAAACAAGATGTCATGGCCGAATAGAACTGTCAGGTCCTGGGCCCTCCTGGCAATCATTGCTATGTCTGGACCCATTGCTGTCACCACTGTGCCAACCCATCTCACTGAAGGTCTTCCTCTTCTTTATTGACCTTCTACTTTACCACACTGACTGTCCCTCTGGGAGCTGGTCACTTCTGATATTGTGCGGTTTAAAACCACATTATACAACGATGTGCATCAGGGCTGTCTTTTCTTTGTAGCTATTCAATCTCCAGACTGAGTAAATCATCTGAGAAGCTGGACGGCATGAAAAAGAATGAAGCATTAAGGTTCGCGGGAGATTCATAAACAACCTGTGATGGGTAGATGGCATGTTTGGCTCACTGAAAGTGAAGAACTTTTAAAGTCCTTACCGACAGAAATCTGAGACTACAGCTTTGTGTGTGGATTCCACCTCAATATGAAACAAAATCTTTATACCTGAACCAACAGCCAGCCTCATAGTAAGTGGAGGAAAGGTTGGAATTGTCAAGTTTCATTCAACTGGCATGCACCCTCGGTGCCCATGGAAACAGCCGTGAAGACACCAATTGTTATAATACAGACAACCATTGTTATGATACATTGAACAAATAGGCCACACCAGACTTCTTTGGCATGTTAAAAAGCAAAGAAACCACCTAGAGGACTGAAGTGCACCAGTCCCAAGCTTTGGTTTTTTCAAACTCCTCTCATAAGCTGAGCATGGACCAGGGAAGACTTACAGAAAGACTGATGCCTTTGAGTGATTGTGTCGGTGAAGAATACTGAGCATACCAGGGATGACTGGAAGAATGAAGCAATCTGTCTTGGAAGAAGTACTGCCAGAATGTTCCAGAGAAGTGAGCATAGCGAGACTCTGTGCCACATACCTTAGACAGGGACCAGTTTCTGAAAGAAGAAAAGAAAAGTAGAGACTCAGCAAAATAGAGAAAGACTCTTAGCAAGATGGACTGACACAATGGCTACAACAGGCCTAAACACAGCAGTCATTGAGAGGATGGTAAACGACGGGACACTTGTCTGTTCTACTGTTCAGGAGGTGGCTATATAAGCGTTGCACTGACTGGACAGCATCTAGCAGCACAACAACAGGCATCATCTCGGGCAACCAAAGCTGGTTCTCTGTGGTGGGACTCTGCTTAGAAACATCATTGAAAGGCAGAAGAAAATAAAAACCTGTAAGGAACACAATTGTAGTACCCTACAATCAGGCTAGAATTTCAACAGTGAGGAACTGAAGATGCCCAGAGCTGGAGCTGGGACAAATCTGATAGGCTCTAGGATCAAGTCATTCTTGGATGTTGCATAGGAAGCCTGCCCCGGTTTTGGAACTGCCACTGTTTGTGCGTATTTTTGTGGCAATCCTATTAATAGTGCCCCTTTCACTTTGAGAAAGTTCCTATTTTAGACAAATCCGATGGCTACTCTAACTGGAGGATTTCCAGTCATGTTGCTAAAAGGGAGTTGGTTATTCTTAGCTGACTAAAAATGCGGGTCCTTGGTGTTAAAGTTGTTTGAGTTGTGTACTGAGTTGGGAATAGCCTGGATGCTTATGTGAGCCACTCGTGAGAGTAACTGATAGGCAAGAAGTTTGCTCAGAGAAGAGACAATGTAGACCAGCCACCCACGGTCAAACCAGGTGCCCTCTAATCAACTCTGCTCATGCTGACCACATGCTTGTCAGAGAAGAGCTGTGGTTTTCAGTCGTGATGATTCTTCAGAAGCAAACTGCCAGGCCTTTCCTCTGAGGCACCGCTGGTGAAATCAAAACACCCACCTTTCAGCTAGTCGCTGAGTGTTTAATGATAGAGGCATTAACCCAGTGCTAAATAAGAAATGGCTTGCTCACCTCAGCCAGTGGCAGCCTGATTCTGTCTGTCCAACTGAAAGTGGTTCACCTGCCTACCACGTCACCCAACCATGGCAGGAGGTAGCCAGGTTCCTGGGACCCAGTGTGTTTTCAGAGGGCAGGGCACCAGACACTACTCATCTCTCCTGGATCTCCCCGTCACTGGAATAGCCCTCCCCAAATAAACCAAACCACGTACAGTGCCAGCAAGTCTCTTCTGACTCAAAGCAACCCTCTGTGAGGTTCCCAAGGTTGTACATTTTCGTGGGAGCAGATAACCTCATCTCCCTCCTGAGGAGCTGCTAGTAGGTTTGAACCACCAACCTTGCCCTTTCCAGAACGACGCTTACCTGACAATTCCACCAGGGTTCCTTTCAAATCACTACCAAACCCATTGCCTATTCTGACGCATAAGGACCCTATAGAGGAATTCTGAGGCTGAAGGAGCAAAGAACCCCTCCTTTCTCCCTCTGATCAGCTGGTGGGCTTGAACCCCCAATCTTGGAGTTAGCAGTCCAACAAGACAATTACCCAACCAAGCAACCAGGACTTCTTCCAAATACCTATTAAAAACTCGAAAGACTCACTGCCATCTGGTCAATTCTGTCTCCGAACGACCCCTCCAGGACGTGAAACAGCCATGCCTGGGGGTTTCTGAGACAGGACTCTTTACGGAAAAAGCAAATTGTGAATTTCTCCTGTGAAGCAGCCAGTGGTTTCAAACCGCTGACCTGCGATTGATTAGCTGGCCAACAAGTATACCCACTGTGACACCAGAGAGACAGACCATCAAAGCAAGACTTCACACTGGCTCTGTCATGTTCACACTGGCTCTGTCATGGCTGACAAAGCGAAATCGGACACAGCCGATGTCTGTCTGTTTGGGGGGCTGTGAACCAGAGTGATAGTGTGGGAGAAATGACAGTGAATGTCCTGGAAGGAAAGGCCCTCTAGAGACACACTGAGCCCACTGGGGGCATCAGATTGGATTGCTGGTTGTGGAGCAAGGTAAGGGTCAGAGCCCGGCAGTTGGAGGTCCTGCCTAAGTAACAGTGGCGGGTTCCTGTTACAGCCGAGAGTTCCCACTCAGCTTCCCCACCCACCTCTCAGCACTCCCACACAATGCCCCTTACTAGGTCCAGCAGTGTGGGTGCTGCCGGAACTGAGATCTTTCCAGGAATTGAGCAGGCCTGGCCTGAAAATTGGCAAGGAAGTCGACAGATAGGTTGTGAGCGCAGACTCCAGGCAATTTGCTGAGGGGAATACAAATGGGTGTCAAGCCCCTTCTCCGGGCATCAAATGAATGCTGAGGGTGCAGGCAGTCAGTGCTAGGAAATAAATACATCGGTGGCTGCTTCCTGCTGTCTCCCGGTGTCTAGGTGGGGGTGCTCCCGAGTGGCTTCGGTAGCCACGGGCTTCACCAGGCTTCACTGCTGTACAAACGCTAATTAAACATAGATGATCTGAAAAGTGCTTTCAGCATTTGAACCCAACTGAGCTGCGTGGAAGGAATGAGAGGAAGATCGCACGTCTGTTGGCGGAAGCACGACTGCTGAAAATAAATACTCCTTCCTTTCTGCAGTAACCCCACCACCACCACCACTAAGCCGACCATTTATTGAGCCCATCCTCTGGCTATTCCTCCTCTTGTGTCATCATTTTCATGAGACATGTGAAAATAATATTTCTCTTGTGCTCCGAAGAGCCAAATCCCTTTTTTTTCTGGCATGATCCGAGAAAGGCGGGTGTGTGCAGTAATGGAGAGAAGCTGGATGCGCAGTCCAGGCACACAAATCCTCAAGGGGAAATAATGCATCTTTTTGAAAGAAAGGGGAAAAAAATCGCTTCTATTCGGGAGGTAGGAGATTTTCCATTTGAAAGCTTTCCTGTTTCTTTCAATTGCCAGGATCGCTGCATTCCAGAAAGGTTGGGCTTCTCACCCAGAAGGCAGGCCTGCCTCCTGGATCTGAGAACAGGGACTCCAAAGCCATGAGGGACAAGCATCAATCACTCACCTCTGGACCACACACACACACACACTAGTGATAGATATTAAAGCAGTCCCTGAACAGCACCTGTAGTTAAGCACCTGACTGGGCTCTCCACACAAAGGTTGCACGTTCAAACGCACCCGAGCAAGAAACTCGGAAGAAAGGCCTGGTGTTCTGCTGCATATATTTTCAAGCCGCTTTGCCAAGAGGGTTAAACGCTCTTACGCAGAGAATTAGAAAAGTTCCGCTCGGTGACTTCTCCCATCGCCACCGCTCTTGAGCCTGAATTCCAAATTGATTTTCTTAATAACTATTAAAGATCTTTTTAATTAAAGCAGGCATCCTCTTCCTTGGCAAACTTTTCTTGATGGCATCTCTGGTTAATTAAAGGTTTAAGCTGCACAGACGGATTACATAAGAACCGGGGAAGCTGCCTTCCCGCATGCGGAGGGGGCCGGGAGGGACGTGTGCCGAGTCCTGAAGCCAAGGCCAGTCCTGTGCCTGGGGGCTGCTCCCTTCTGCTTGCAGGGCCTGGGACACGCCTTGGGAAGGGTCACTCAGCAAGGGGGCTGCGGGGGTCAGGGTTAATTTTTCTGTGTTCCGAGGTTCAGTGTCTTCTCTCAGGCTTGCCAGCTAAGAATTCATCAAGTGGATGCCATAAACACATCACTCGTTTGTATCCTAATTGACGGAGGCTAGCAAAACATCGTCGCTCTTTGCCTCAAAATGAAGCTGATATGTTTGGCAATCGGAGAGGAAGGAACAAAGGCCTCTGATCCCCCATCACTACAATGAACCATTTCTGTAAGGGCCTGGCATAAATTCTCTCCCACAAGGGGACATAGCACAGGTATGTTGGCAACAGGACACAGGCCAGTGCGTCTAGCTTCCTTCTTTTGGTCCATTTTCCCCACCAGGCCCCCTGTTTCAAGACCTTAGAGAAGAAAAGGAGCACAGACTGTCCCTCAAGGAGGCAGCTTTGCTTCCCACACAGAAAACTAGGTCTTAAAGGGGACATCACACCCCTCACCTTGGCTTCCTCATCTTCATGGCTTGAAACAAAAATCAGATGCCCACGCCTAAGCCTGCAGACATTCTTTGGGTGCTTTCGCTTGGCACTCAAATTTGGAACTCACTGGGCCTGCCTGACAACCAGGGTCTCATCATTTTTGTCTTACAGGGGACTTAGACAAAAAGGAAAAACCAACATGAGAGGAGTACACCAGCATGGTTGGAGAGAAGTGGCTCCAATCCTGACGAGGCACCCGAGATGGCATTAAAATGATCATCGTGGCCTTATTTCTTAAAATTTGGAAGAGGATCATCTAGAGCAGCGGTCTCAACCTGTGGGTCATGTCCCCTGAGGGGTCAAACGACCCTTTCACAGGAGTCACCTAAGACTATCAGAAAACATATTTCTGAAGGTCTTGGGCACTGAGGCACGGCTCCTCTTTCGGTCTCCAGGCGGGTCCGTCCACATGCCAATACACTCACCTACGAATACCCCCCTGAAGACTGTTACCCATGCTACACATGCTTCCCAACAAAAGGTTGTTTATGTATCATTAGAAATAAATATTTCAAAAAAAAGAAAAATATTTCACAAGGTCTCATTACAGAATGGTTTTGTGACCAATCTCTCTGCTTCCCTTATGTTCGATGTGTAACCATGAAAACATATCCTGTCGATACATTTACATGGCGATTCATAACAGTAGCAAAATGACGGTGATGAAGCAGCAACGAAAATGATTTGGTGGTTGGGGTCACCACCACATGAGGAACCATATGCAAGGAAAGGTGGAGAACCACCGAGCAGACTCCTGGGAGGAGGCCACACACAGATGGTCAGCGGTCCACAGCTCCACCTCACAGGCTGGCGAAGGACTCAACTCACTGCCATCGAGTCAGTGCCGACGCATGTGGGTCCCCAAGATGGTGACTGTTTAGGCACAAGAAAAGCCCAGTCTTTCTCCCGTGGAGCTTCTGGTGGTTTTGAACTGCCGGCCACATGGCTCAAAGCCCAACACATAACCACCATGCCACCAGGGCTCCCCGAAGAGACTTGGCTCCCCTTGAGAACTGACTTTTCTGACCATTTGCATCTCAAACTTTGAAAAAATAACATATGAATCTATATACTCAAAGGGGGGGGGTGACCCTTCTGCAGCCCCACTGCCTAGCTTCAGTGATCGACAACATTCGTCCAAGGTGTTTGCACGGGGGTGTGATTGTCCGGCCCACAGTTACCGAAGCCCAGGGATCCTGGTACAGACCCTCTAGAGACTCACCCTAAGTAACTCAGAAGAGTTTCGGCTTCCATCTCCCCCAGTGAAGACATCCTCTGACTTAAGAGAAGCACAGCGATCGCGCCTCACCACATTAAAAATAATTCCCCGAGATTATATAACACTCAGTGAGTAATCATGTTTCTAGGGAACTTACAGTTATGAGACAAAACAAAACAGAGAAAGCAAAGCTTCCTGGGCCAGGCACCCTAAGATCTTGATTCTACATAGGTGATGATGGTGTGTTGAGAAACACTCCAGCAGATGACTGCCTAATTAAGAAGCCTTGTCCTCCAAGCAGTGAAAGGAAGCTTTTTTTTTTTTGTACTTGAAAATTGCACTGCAATTTGCATGGCACTTAGCATAGTACTCATTATTTCATCCAGTGCTCTTAGGAATATGACTCTATGAAAGATAAGAGCCAGGAAGCAACTGGGGCCAAGAACTGGTGTGATGTGCCCAGGTTCTCTGAGGAGAGCATGCATGGCTTTGTCTTGGGAGTACAGGGAAACCCCAGGCTGGGAATCTGGAAACCCTTCTGCTTCTAATTCCCCGTGTGCTTGGGGATGTCACAACAAACTTCTCTGCCCCTCACTTGTTCCATCTCTAAAGTGCAGAGCTCGGTCCATGGTACCTCAGATTCCTCTCCACCTCTGCGTGCATGCAACTTAGTGCCTTTCTGACTCTGCCTCCAGTTCTATGCCTCTCTGTCTGGGTCAGTAGCAAGTTTATTCCAGGACTTATTCTGCCATAAAGGAAATACCCATTGATAGAATGCCACTGAGATAAGATTAATTTTAAAATGTCTCATTTATTGTGGACAAAGATGGCCAGGTCTCTTAAGTTCAATGAGACCCGTCAACTGGTACCGAGATGTTACTCTAATCACTCAGGTAGGACTAATGAAAAGTGAGGAAGATTCTTGCTTCTACCCAAGCTGGTAAGGCAGCCTTCTGCAAAGAGAAGCCTGTGGCCAGAGGCTGAGCTCACTCCTGGTTCTGCTGCTCAAAGCTATAAGACAGCGTCAGTAAGGGAAAGGGAGGAGTCGGAAGTGCAGGATTCTCTGGCCACCATCTCCTAAGTGCTTTAAACTTAAAAGAAAAAACCAGTCTCCACGTCTAGTCCAATTCACAGTGACTCTGTAGGACTGAGTAGAAGTGTCTTGATGGGTTTTCCAGACTTTAAACCTTGATGGGGGGAGAGCGCCTCACCTTTCTCTTTCAGAGCAGCAAGCGGGTTTGAACCGCTGACTGTGGCAACCCACTATATGACCCACTCTGCTGCCAAAGCTCCCATCTGTTTTAAAAGAGAACTATCAAAGTGTACGAGCTCATGCCCAGCAAGGTCGATAGCAATTAAGCAGAAAGACATAGAAAGAGCATGTTCAGTCAAAGACCCCTGGTTTGTTTTAAAGGTGACACCAGCTTTCTCACCCTTTCCTGTACAACCGGGGCCCTGCGCTTCCTTAAAGGATTGTGCAAACACACACACACACACACACACACACACACCTGTGCACCAATGAGTTCGCATGGACTCAATTCCCATCAGTTTGGTGTGCAATTTTTTTAATGACCTAAGGCTCCTGATTTTAAATACCACCCCTACCCCCTCTGCACCGCTGCAGAAGAAAGTCATGGCAGTCTGCTTCTGTAAAGGGGATCGTCAAGATTGAGCAGTTCTGTTCCATAACATGGGGCCGCCGGGCACTGGGCTTTGTTTTTGTTTGTGGGTGCTTCCTTAGCCATCTGCCAGGCTCACCCACATCCCCAGGAGCTGGTTCTGCAGCGGGGATGGCAACTGACGGGAGAGGCCGGGAGCTGTTTTAAAATCCTTCACTTGGGGATCCTTTAATTTTGAATGCACCATGTGAATTTTTTACAAGCAGAACAGATCCACGCGTTTCTTATGTAATTAAAAATAAATAATTAAAACCGTTGACAGTGGAGGGGTTTTTTCTTTTTGGACTCTCGAAGCAATCTCCAGGGTGCAGCAAATGGTTCTGAGGTGTTCGTGTGTGTGTGTGTGTGTGTGTGTGTGTGTGTGTGTGTGTGTGTGTGAGAGAGAGAGAGAGAGAGAGAGAGAGAGAGAGAGAGAGAGGTGCAGGGGTGATGAAGACCCCCATCTATAAGCACTGAGTGGAAATGGGCTACTGATACTAATACAGCAATAATAATAACAGTGGTTAAGCACTTGATTATAGAACCAAAGCCAAGATTAGGTCACTTGTGGATGCTGGATCAGCAGTGGGTCTTGGGGAAGAAGGACCTGGCACACAGAGCCAAGCCCTGCAGCACACATTCACACATAACCACACACATGTGCACTCCCCCTGGACAGTGCAGATCTCCCAGAGTCCCCTCTCTTCCTGACCCTCTGTGCTGCCATGCATGTCTGGCTGGAAGGCACACTCTCATCACCTCACGTAGGACGCCCCCAGAAGTGGACCGACAGTGACCTAGTTCATCAAGCACGCTCCCTCTGCAAAGGTCCTCTTTACTCATTGGGAAATGAACCACCCCCAAGCAGACGATCCCTTGTCCTTTAGGGAGGAAACTTGCTGGTGATGTGGGTGACTGCCTATGGTCAGTGAGTCCAGCTGTCTCAGAGACCCGTTAAAAGCTTTCAGTCTCCAGAGGATAGACCCACCAGCAAGAATAAGTCCTCATGACAAACCTGCTCTGGAAAGTGTCCTTCAACCTCCACCAGGCAATAGCAAGTCTCTCTAGCCTGCTCTCCGGGGGCCTCTGGGTGGTCTGGCTTTGGTGACACTTCCCCCACCTCCTAAATCAACTCAGATGGTCTTCATTTCTCGGGGGGCGGGGGGTGGGGGTGGAAATGACCAGCAGGTCAGCATGCAGACACAGGCCCTGGCTTGCTTTAGTCCTGTCTGTCTCCAGTATGACTTGCAGCACCCTTAGGTGAAAAGAGGACCAAGGAGGTGATCAACACAACAAGTGCCAAACAGTGGCTCTGACCTGAGCAGCTGGGACGCACCTGGGTGAGGTCTGACCCCTCTTGGCATCTCAGTGATTTTGTCTGAGGCATTTTCCTGGAAGGATTGAGGCAACTTCTCAGACCAGAAGCACGCTGCCTCAGGCACAAAATCCAGCCATGGCCATTATTATCGAAAGTTATTTACTAATGATTTTTTAAAACATCCACTTCATGAAAGTGTCTAATCCAACAATGTATTCCATGAATTACCTTTACTTAAAGAAACCACGTATAGGAAGCAAAAGCCCCAATTTTAGGGGGGCGGGGAGCAAGATGGAGCTGGAAATGATAAGATAGTGAAGTAGGCATGACGTGGCAGCTGTCAAGCTTAGAAGTTTATGTTCTAATCCCAACATTGCAGAGAGCTGGGAAGTCCTGCCAAGCATTCTTATTCATAAAGAGTAAACATCAGAACACCTCTTGCATAGAGAATCCTATGAGATCATGCTTGGAAAGTGCCTGGAACCTGGCCAGGGCTGAGTGGTGGGCAGCTCAAGTTACACTTTGCTTTGGGAAGTGCACGGTCACCTTCTAGGTGCAGGGGCAGGCCAGTGGTAGAACCCTGACAGTCTATGCAGGAGACCCACATTTAGTTCCAAGCTGGAGTACCTCAGGCCTAATGACCATCTGTCAAAAGAAGCTTGTGGGAAGCTTGGTGATCTACTTCTGAAAAACTAGTTGTGCTGAGAGAAACAAAATCAGTGACACTCATATATATGTTGTGTACGAGAGAAGTTTTATATCAAAAGTAGTTATATAGCAAACATCCTAGCCCAGTCCAGATCAAATCCATACATCCGATACTAGTCCATAAGTCCTTCTTCAGTCTCACACCGCCATATGCCATGATGTAGAATGCAGGAAGATCACAGGCTGGTGGGTGCAAAGCCCTGTGGATCCCATGGCAGTGGCCACATCACAGACCTCTGGCAGGTCCGAGAGTGGCTCGCCAGCAGGAATGTGAAGGCAGAGAGACAGGGGAGGCTCCCAGGACCTTCCTGATGAGAAGGCCACACCCACCAAGAGTCACCATCAGGCCATGACCTGACTGACAGGCTAAACTCCAGCTGTATACTTTCATATGTCATCAAGATGACAGGAAGTTATGTAATTACCACACTGGTCGATGAAATCCATATGGATCACAAACCCCATGATACAGTTGTGCAAAGGCAGACTTGCTGTCAGCAAGCCATGACTTGTCTTCCTCTGCCCACATACCTTCCTGACCCCTCTCCTAGGAATCCACCCCCCCCCCTTTCCTCAGTCAGGTCTTCTTCAATAAAATGCACTTCCAGAGGGCGAATGGGTTCCCTTTCTGAAGAGTACATGGCAAGTAGGACCCCACACAGAGAAAATGCATAAATTCACTGCATTTGAGGTAAAAAAATAAATAAATAAAATAACTCAGTGTCATCAAGTCGATTCTGACTCAAAGCCACCCTGTAGGATAGAGAGGAGCTGCCTTTGTGGTTTTCCAAGACTGTGATAACTTTTTTTTTCAGTGATTTTATTGGGGGTTCTTATGGCTCTCATAATACTCAGCACATCATTTGGATCTGCATATCTGTACACATGTCACCATACTCATTTCCAAATATTTTCTACCTGAGCCCTTGGTATAAGCTCCTCTTCCCCCCTCCTTTTTTTAATAAATCATTTCATTGGGGGCTCGTCAAACTCCCATCACGATCCATATATACGTCAATTGTATGCAGACCACATTTACACACTTGTCGCCATCCTCACTCACAAAACATCCTCCCTCACTTAGGCCCCCAGTACCAGCTCCCCATATTTCCCTTCCCTTTTCCCCTCCCCCATGAACCCTCAATAATTTACAAATTGTTATTACTTTTTCAAGTTGTACACTGCCCAGTGTGTCCCTTCACTCACTTCCCTGCTGTCCATACCCCAGAAGAAAGGAGGCTATAAGCAGATCCCTGAAATTGGTTCCCTCTTTCTATTCCACCTCTCTACAGGAGTAGAAAGCTTCATCTTTCTCCCGCAGAGCTGGCTGGTGGTTTCGACCTGCTGACATTGTGTTTAACAGCTCAACGTGTAATCACTATGCCACTGGAGCTCCTCAGGGGAGGCAGCTCACCGTCACTGAGGAGATGCCGACCATAATGGTCCCATAGGACAGGGTAGAATTGTCCCTGTGAGTTTCAAGGCTTTAACCCTTTACGGGAGTAGAAAGTCCTGTCTTTTCCCCCAGTGGAGGCGCTGCCTGGGGAAAATCCCCAGTCTCACAGTGGCTGAACAGAGACATCCTCCCATCCATGTAACCGTTCAAATCCGCAGGCTTCCAAGTCCCGAACCTGAACCAACCAGGTGCACTCATTCGAGCTTTGAAAATGGGGGTTGACAGGTCTCCAAAGAAGTGACAATTTCCCAGAGCCCCCCACAGCTCAGGCCAGGAGGAGTGGAGTGGGGGAGCCTGGTACGTGCTCAGGGACTCAAGGTCTGTCACCCACTGGTTCTGTGATCTGGGGCAAGGCGTGGACAGCCTGTCATCTTCCACCTGGAAACAGACATAGTCACCTTGCTCAGGTACTGAGTTCGCCTGTGAGAAGGAGCATATTCAGGAAGTATTCCGGGGCCAGGGGGGGACTGCCCCCCAGCAGACAGGTGGAGTGGGGGAGAGTTCCGGAGGCCTTGATCTCTGAGGGCCCTTGGTGCCACCCCAACGTCATTGCCACTGCCTGTGAGTCAGCAGTTGGCTTACTAGTGTGCTCTCTGGATCTCCCCCACCAAACAGCTCCCTCATCACCGGGCGGTTGGGATGAATTAAATACGAATGGTCTCATGAAGGGATCGGTGGAGCTATGACTCCCTCCCTGTGTTGGGAGAATGAGATCACACGGTGAAATCTGGCTGCCTGCTGCTAAATGGATTCCACGGGAGGGGGAGGTCGGGGGCACAGAGTCAAGCTGCCTCCTGGGGCTCTCAGGGCCCTAGGCTTCCTTCAGAGGGGCTCCTGGGGGATGTGAATTGCCAGTCCCTGGAGCCCTTCAACAGATGCCCCGCCCAGGCACTCCCACACCACAGAGCAGCATCCTATTGGCTTGAGGCACCACGGGGTGAAGGTAGAAGTAAGAATCCCGCAGGAGGAAGGGGCGTAGGGTCGGGAGCTTCTCTGTGCCAGACCCTTCCTGTGGGGCCGCCCTTGGCGTTGGACTGTGCCGTGCTGACCACTCATCACATCGCCTGGGGTGGAGCTGCTGTCACTCCCCTGTCTCTCTCCCTCCCTCAGTCCACTGTGTAGAGTTGAGCTCATTATCACAGCACCCCATCAGCGTCACTTCTGGACGAGACCTCCCCACCCTCCTTTCCTTCTGTCCCATTCCTTTCCCACCAACAGGTCTCATGTGTTGGTTATAGCTCCCTAAATAGATATGTGACTTTGAAAAATAGAAAACACTATTGAATGGCGTTCGTCACACTGTAGAAGCGGTCTTGTGCCAGAGATGGGATTCTGCTTCCTACTATTTTTCACTCAACACTGGTTTATGTTTTTCCCTCGGTCCGTGTTTCCCACATACCTTTTGCACCAACATCGAGTTACTGTGGCTGTGGACAAGTCATTGAACTACTCGTGCCTCAATTTGTCCAACTATAGTATGGGAATACTAAAGAGTTGCTGAAAGGCTTCATAGAGATAACATATTTAAGCCACTGAGAAGAGTGCCTGCTGCCTAAGTTAGTTGAGTATTATGACTAAAAGATGCTATATAGTGATACCACATTTTACTTATCAAGAACCCTTGTTGTCCCCACGGACTTTCCAACAACAGAATCTTTCCATGAATAACCCTGTCTGTGTTTTCCCATGGGCCTCTGTGAGACATTCTCTAAGGTCCACACACAGGATTGCACTAAGTTCTGCCCAATCGGTACCCCAGTTCAGCTTACATGACCTCTGACTTCCATGAGAGTTGCTCTTTCTGCACCTCTTACCATTAATCGGTATTATTTTACTTTCTGATGGGGGAAACTTGGCATTTCAATATTGTTTTCAGTTCGTTCTTCAGAATGCTAATGATGTTAAGGGCCCTGGTGTGTGGTTGAGCGAGTGCGGCACAAACTATAAGGTCAGTGGTTCGAACCACCAGTCCCATGGGGAAGAACGCGGAGCCTATCAAACCTGTGAAGATTTGCAGCCTACATGAAGTTTCTAGAGCATATGAGATGGCATGGGCTTGGGTTTTTGTGTGTTTTTTTGAAACGATGCTGAACATTATTTCAGAACCTTTTTTAGCTATCCAGGCTGTTGATGTGAATTATAAATTTATAAACATTAACCGCTTTTCTATGAACTTTTCTGTTACGATGCATTACTAAAGTTGTAAAGGTTCTCTGTATGTATTGGATAGCAATCCTTTATCTGTTTGGGTCATGCGAGTGCCTTTCCCCCACTGTCATCCCTTAGTAAAGTTGAGGGTGGAACCCATTGTTATACAGAACATGGCATTTTTAACACAGTCACATGTTAGCTGTTGTTTGTAAATGTCTTCCCCACCCTGAAGATCACAACGATACCTTCTGGAATTCGGTTCTGTTACCTTTCCAGTTTTAGTTTAGTTTTTAATTTTTCTGTTACATTTGGGTCTTTCACCCATCTGGGCTCTCCCTTTGGGTACTCTGTGTGGTGAGATTCACTTCAGGCCTTTACTGTTAATTGGTAGTCTTACTTTTTTTTAAATATGGAACGCTTCACGAATTTGCATGGCATCTTTGCGCAGGGGCCATGCTAATCTTCTCTGTATTGTTCCAATTTTAGTATATGCGCTGCCGAAGCGAGCACTGTCGTCTTAACTTTTATCATAAACCAAGTTCACAAGAATACGAAGCACTTTTTTCTTTCACTCCATCAGTCTGTCTGTTCCAATGTCAAGAGAGCTATCTCCTGGTTACTTTGCATATGGAAATAGTTCTTTCTTTTGTATAGAAACCCTTCATCCAATCGGGCATAGAGAGGCATGGGCATTTATTATGTCATGTAAAATGGAGAATATTTGGTGGTTCCCTGTGTGAAAATGTTAAGCTGGGGTGTCAGTGGAATGAGTTTCAAAGTATAGATAAATTTGTGGAGATGATATTTTTAGTTGTCTCATCCCAACCGTGAATCTGGCCCATCTCCTTATTCATACAAGTCTTTCCATATGGTCCTGAAGTCTCATACTTTCCTAAGCGTCTTTGTTCCTGAACAGAACCTTCAGGGGAATAAAACTTGAACTAATCATAAAACACACCCCCCTTCAGTGCTCCTTGATGGATCAGCAGGCTTGCAAGGATCAGTCCCAGAGAAGGATTCAGAGGAAAGGCAGGTGAAAGTGGGTTCTTGTCTCCAGTACCTGCTGTTGCTGTGATAGTAATGCCACAAGGGGGTGAATTCCACAAACGGACTTCATTTGCTCGTCATTTAGAAGGTTAGCAGCCCACCTTCAGAAAACTGAGAGACAGCTTTCTCTCTTTGGTGGCTCTGAGGGAAGGTTCCTCCTTGTCTTACCCCTTCTGTGCCTCAGTTTCTGGGTGATCTTTACATTGTGAGACATCTATCTTCCTCCAGCGAGGCTGCTTCCCTCTGCTCATATTATATCTCTAAGAAGATTGGCTTAAGACACACCTCACACAAACAGGGCCTTCTTAACCACAGAAGGGATGTCCTATCAGGGTACTCTCAGTGAATGTGGAACTGACCTTGTCGGGGCAGCAGGTCAAGGCCACCTGGGAAAAAGGATGAGGCCATCCAAACCTTCTTTGCCAAAGGGATTACCACCAGAGGATCTGAGTTAGGGGATGGCAACATGTAATTTAAGGAGGGGCATAATTCAACCTACAGCAGTCCAAGAGGGTTAGAGAAGCAATAATGATGATCAGGAAGAACTCCAACTTCAAGGGCGACCGTCTTTCCTAAGCATTTATATTTCTTTCTCTCACTTAAAGGATGACAGAAGTATCACGCCTGCTTCTCTAGAGGGAAGCCGCCACAAGGCCTCATTTCCAAAGCTCAGACTACTTCATTTCTGAGGAGGTTTGGAACTCCTGAACTCACCCTTCCCTGAGAAATAGCATGACAAGAACTGACCCAAGGTTCTCTCTACATCCAACTGACAGGGAAACCGGGAGCTCAAGTCAGCTGCAACCGAGGGCAGGCTTTGGGATTGTTCAGAGAAATCTCCCAAGGGTTGATACTTACCTGTGTGACCTTGGGACTGTCTTGGGAGTCTGAGCCTTGTCATTTAAGAAGCAGCAGCGTTAAGAAGAGTTCCCTTACAGCAGTTGTTTTCCGGAGTTAGGGACCGTGTGCACAAAGACTCATGACTCGGAGATGACGATGGATGACGGAGGAGCAGGGCTGAACCTGTGTCTTTGCTTCTTTGAGCCTCACTATTCACCAAGGTTACTGAAAATGCTCAATGGGGTGTGAGTTCAACTACCCTGCTTGTTCAAGTTAGAACCCGCTTGTATGTGAGTGGTAGCTGCACCCTCCGGGAAGGACAAGGCCGAGCTCTGGAAACAGAGAAGTAACTCTACCCCTTACGGAGTACGCCCTTGTTGTCAAGACGGATGGTTTCTGTGTGGCCATCTACAAATGAACCCCTCTCTATCCAAGGAGAATTCTCCGACTCCTCTGGGCATCCATTGGTCAACATTGAGTGGAGGTCTTTAATGCAGCCTTTGTATGCAGTGTGTGCTGAGATCCAGTTACTCTTGCTCTTCCTGTTCATCTTTCCCCCACTGATTCACGTGTCGTGCTATAAGCCAACCCCCCACACATTCGTTGATCTAAGACTTCTCTTCCATTCTATTTGTGTGTTTATCAGGTCCAGTGTCAAGACAGCCATATTTTGGTTAGCCCTGAGTTCACCCAAGGAGACCTGGTGGCGCAGTAGTTACAGGTTGGACTGCAACGCACATGGTCGGTGGTTAGAAACCACTGGCAGCTCCGTGGGAGGAAGACAGGGCTTTCTATCCCCCCCATATGTTAGTCCAGGTAGACTAGAGAAACAAATTCATAAACACACATATGGATATAAGGGAAAGGTTTATATACAAGGGGAATGGAACATTGAGGAAGCATCCCAACCCAGTGTAGTCCAAGGTTATAAGTCTCATATTAGCCCACATGTCCGATATCAATCTATAAAGCCTTCTTCTGATTCACAAAGCATGTGCTAATGACACCAGGACAATCACAGGCCAGTGGGTGCAGAGTCTTGTGTGTCCAGTGGCAGTAGAAGCATCCCGCTGCTGGCAGAGGTCTCCCCATGGCTCCTCGTTTCCAGGGCTCAGGGTCCATCAGTATCCAGTGGTAGTAGAAGCATCTCAGCATTAGTAGGGGTCTCCTCATGGCCTCCCAAGCATCTCAGCACTGGTAGGAGGCTCCATGTGGCTTCTCTAGCCCCAGAGATTTGGTTCCATCAGGTTAAGCCATGTGGCTTCACCTCCGGCTCCTCCAGTCTGCAGGACTCAGGGTCTATATTATGCTGCCGTGTTGTCTTGTTGCAGACCGTCTCCAAGAGACTGAGACAAGTCTCTCTCCTCCAACTGGGAAATACCATGAGACTTCCCAGAATTCTTAGGGGAAAGCCATGCCCACATGGAGGCCTCATTGGCTATCTCCAGATTGACAGGCTAGACTCCACCCCTACACTCCCAGTGCTGAAATTGACACAGAACAGTGACTGCCACAGCCTATAATTACAGTCTCAGATGTCCACAGAGAGGTGGCTTTGCATCAGCACTGACTCGATGGCAGTGAGTCTTCGTGACAGTTTACCCAAGCTCTCCAGAGGAATTGAAGATGCCAGTGACTTTCTTCCCCAACCTCCATTTCAGATGGCGCCTGGTATATGACTTTGCCTCTGTTCATCCCTGCAGTGGGGACCATTCTCATTCTCTCTCTCTCTTCTCTCTCTCTCTCTCTCTCCCTCCTTGAGAGCCAGTGGGATCAGAGAGATGGACTAAAATGTGGAAAGAGAGGGTGTAGGCACAGCCCGAGGGTCAATTTGCAGGGGCAGCAGAGGCAGGCTACTGGCAGCAAGGGCAGGAGTAACCCAGTTGGCTTCCTACATAGAAGCAGCACTGGTACCAACAGGACATCCCTCTCTCTGTAGGAGGGACAGTGGCCGTCCCTCCAGGCCCACTCTGCACAGTTGAGGGGAAGCCATTCCTCTGCAGGCTGAGCCTGCATTCCCCGTGAGTTTCCCCACAATCCTTTTAACTGTTCTAGTTCTGTTTTATCCGCCAAAGTCATCTTCCCTAGCTGGCAACCCAGAATTTGAGTGACACAGCAAAGGTACCTGTTTGGTCTGCAGGCCAGGTTTCTCATATTTGTGTGTGTGTGTGTGTGTGTGTGTTGTTAGCTGAGTCAAGTCAGCCTTGGGAGCAATGAAATCAAACACTGCCCAGGCCTGGGCCAGCCCTACTGCAGATGGATTTGTTGCCATGTGTGATGTGTGGGAGTTGGGACATTTGATGGTCAAGCCTCTCATTTTAGTCCATCTTGGTGCTGAGTCTCTACTGAAACCTACTTGGCAAGGGAGCAACACCCCACCCCCAATAACAGATGGGCGATGGTGGCACATGCGGTGCCTTGACTAGGAAGTGGACAGACATCTCCTGCCTGGGAGCTGAACATTCGACCCCTGCAGCACCAGCGCCCTCTTTGCTTCACTTCAGCTAATTCCTTGGGGATAGACGGCGATACGGTGTGGGGGCGTTCGATGAACAGCATTTCCGTGAAACAAGCCTGCTGATCCGTCGTACCCTTGAGCTATACTGCTCTGTGCATTGTTGAAATCTGAATATTTGTGCTCTTGAATTGTTGAGAGGTCCTACCTTGGGGGTTGTTTCTTAAAACCCGGAATCAGGGAAAGCAAATGTTCTGAGAATGACGAGGGCGACGGATGCACAAACGTGCCCAGCACACAATGGACTTCTGCATGGATTGTGCTAAGAGTTGTAGGAGCCCTCAGCAAAAGGATTTAAAGAAACAAACAAACCAGACTGGGAAGAGGAACTCGGGGACCAAACAAACCCCCAAGTGTACCTGCAGGAGCGCTCCCTAAACCACAGAGAGCCATCTCCGTGAACAGAACCTGGGCTGGGGACCGGCTCCAGACTTCATTTCGAAGAATGCACCATAGAGAGAACCAAGTTCCCTGGCACTGATCCAATGAACTCGACCTGGCATACGGGTCCCCTCCCGGGATTCAAGAACGGAATTCTTCCCGTATGGAAACTCACCAGGCAGTTGCCCCGTCGTTACTGCTTTCTGTCTGTTCTGCTGCTGCCACCCACCTGACGGAGCAGAGCTGCTCCCTGGGGGCTCCCAAGCTGACCGCCACCTTACTCGTCTGTGCAGCAGCTACGAGCTTCAAGCCCCTGACCTTTGTTCAGAGCAGCCGGCCCTTCATCCGAGTCCCAACCTGGGCTCCTGATTACAGCGGGGCTGATGCCCCGTCAAGCCTCTAAACCTGTAAGCTTGTTGCCACCGGGTGGCACTAACGAGCCATGTGCCCTGATGAAGGAATTGGGAAATTCTGGATGGATTAAAATTGCATTCGACTCACCTGGTGGACTCACAGATGTCTTACACGTGTCTTACAAATCGCTCGGACTGGCAAAAGTGGCGGTGGCGGTGGGGGATTCATTCCGTAAACGGCAGGACAGTTCACCGTCCCCGAGAGCAAGACAGACAGGATCACCCTCTCCCTGTCTCCAAACGAGCTGCAGATCCGTGGACGCTGGGTGATCTCACAGAGGGCAGGTGGGACGGTCTTGCATAGTTTGCGGCAGCTGCTTTTCTCAAAAGGCACACGTGTGGGGGAAGCCAGCCCCCCCACAACTCACCACAGGTTCTCTAGGCGCAATTGTACGGTTAAGATAAATAACGGCTACAGCAAAGTCATGGAGAGATGGGAGAGAGCAAAATAAGATAAAGTAAAATAAAGATTGCACTGCCATGATCTCAACAGCCAGGTCCGCGCACGGGGTGGGCAGAGAGGGCAGGAGAGAGGCTCTTCATTTCGGCCAAGGCCCATCTATACGTGGGGGGCGTGGTCACAGGTAACCACACCCGCCACAGGAAGGGGCTGTACAACAGGCATAAGCACAACAGGAAGAGGATGAGCTAGGAGCGTACACACTACCGGAAGAGGGGCTCGGGGTATACATGTGACAAGAAGGGCGGATCCCAGACTCGATATGGAGCCTCACCTTAGTCACCCTTGAGTGGGCTTGACCTCCCCGGGCTCTCCTTCAGGGAAACAATCTACTGCTATCCTGCTCAGAAGGGAGGGGGCCCTATTTAGGATGGGACAGACTATATAGTCTGACTGAGAACCCTTAGGGAGAATAACCTCTGACCTACTTCCGTTAACCTCCAAGCGT